>UCOH01000913.1:0-128878 GCA_900474275.1 Synergus japonicus
GTTATATTTAATAATTAAATTTTCTTATTACTTATATTAAAATAATTTTAGGCAATTCTATAATTATTATAATATAATTAATTTCAATTCCCTAAACTTTTTCCCTTAATTTTCCACTTGCCGCCTTCGGAATAGTTCTACATGGTTATATAGCTATATAGGCTCGCTGATAATCGCTGAGCTCTCGCCAAAATATCTTTGCTCTCACCACTGGCGGTGACTCATTCATGCATGCGATGACGCGTTTGACGCGGTTACCATGGAAACAAAGGGTAGCAATAAAATGATGAAGAGGGCAGCACCTCGATATGGGCTAAACAGCAGTTATCCCCACTACAAAATGTCCCCACTCTTGGCCTATGCCGCATCTAGGTACTAATATCTTTGGTGGTGGTCGTGAACCTGTTTCTTTAGAACTTTCCTTTCGAATTAATCGCACTTTCCTTTTTCTTTTTTCAATCCGTCAGTGACAAAAAATGTAAATATTACTTGGAAAGTTTTAACCTTAAAAACTGTTAAAAACGCCCCGAGTTTCGATTGTGCAGCATCAGACGAAAAAAAAACTTTGCAACGATTGTTTATTATGATTTTCTTAAAAATGATTCGCACATGAGCGAATTTTTAAAATTATTTATTTGCGGCGTAGAGTCGACAGAAAACAAACTTATGAAATCTTGAAAATAGTGTTGGATTTTTAAACCGACTAGATCGGTATTTAAACCATCGAAGAGATTGAACCTGGGGCGAATTTTCGCTCAAAGGGTCGAGTGCAGTATGCTCAGAGTATGCGAATTGAGAATATTATGGCTGCAGGAGAGGCAAACGTCACAAAGCCTCGGCAGGAAAAACAGTATGATTACCTGCTGAAATTTCTCCTGGTGGGAGACAGCGATGTTGGAAAACAAGAAATTCTCAGTGGTCTCGATGATGGAGCTTCTGAATCTCCATTCTGCAGTGGCAGTGGTAATTGTATTTTATTCTCATAGTCTTGATATTGATTACAATATAGTTTTCTAAATTAAATAGCATTTATCATATAAATTTTATAATTTTGCATATAGTAATCTTTAAATTAAATTCTTTATAAAGGAATCAACGACTTTGTTGCAGCCTATAAAACGACCACAATTTTACTGGATGGAAAGAGGGTTAAATTACAATTGTGGGACACATCGGGGCAAGGAAGGTTTTGTACAATCATTAGGTCTTATTCTCGTGGAGCTCAGGGAATACTCTTAGTTTATGATATTACTAACAAATGGTCTTTTGACGGGATCGACAGATGGCTCAAAGAAGTAGAAGAGGTACTTGGACAGTGTTTTTTTAAATTTCAATTATTATTTGAATATGGATTTTCACTTCTATTGCAAAATTTGATCAATATTCTCGTTTATTTGTAAAGATTTATAATTAACATATCTATTTATCTTTATTAGCATGCACCAGGTGTACCAAAGGTATTGGTTGGCAACCGTCTTCATTTGGCTTTTAAGAGACAAGTATGGGAAAGGGATGCTGAAACTTATGCCGCTAAAAATCGCATGGCTTTCTTCGAAGTTTCACCCCTCTGCGACTTTAATATCAGGGAGAGTTTCTCGGAATTGTCTCGAATGGCACTTCATCGTAATGGAATGGAGAGATTATGGAGATCAAATAAAGGTAGTTTTCAGAATTTTATTTCGAAAACCTTGGAAAGGTCATTAAACTTTGAAATCGGACTTCTGTAGCAACCTTGGATTCCTTATTTTTTATATTTATTATGTTATTTCGAAATTAAACTAGTTATTTTTATTTAATCATTCTTTTCCAGTTCTAAGTCTTCAAGAACTTGCCTGTCGAGCCATCGTAGCACGGACAACCGTTTATGGCATCGATCAACTTCCTTTACCCTCATCCATCAAGTCTCATTTGAAGTCTTACGCGATGACGACAACCTCTCAGCTTAGGTACAACGGAAACCGACCTATGTGTCCTCGTTCTAGTTTGAGCTCACATCACCGGAAACTCAGATTTGTGAAAACAAATCACAATGGTTTGTCTACTCCAGGCAGTTCGCCCGGAAGTATAACCGACTCGCGTACGAGTTGCGTTGGACGTAACTCGTGTTCGATATCCTGAGGGTAAAATCAAATTGATCTCGGATACAAAATCTGGTGATCTAACTATTCTCTCTCTCCAACGTCGTTTTTCTTCAAACATTACAAGAATATGACATTAGTTAGATGTATTGGCAATGGAATCATTGCCAAATGAATTTGTGGTGATCTTTAATATATCTTTGCGGTACAATTTTAATTATAGACAATACTTACATCAATTCTTTCAGCTCTTTTAAATTCCAAATTCTAACGAACTTTTTGGAAAACATACTTATTTTTTCAGAATTGATATCAAAAATCGAGATTATTTCTCCAATTTTTCAGTCTTCCTGTCTTATGAACGTAAAAACAATTTATCTTGTTAGTTAAATTGAATACAGTTTATTCCGTGTTTACAGTTTAAAGCATTTCTGTCACTAGTTTAAAAAAATGTCATGTTCTTGTAACATAGTATTATTTTTTCAACCTTAGGACAAAGATTTGTGGATCTTTATTGATTATCCATTACCAAAATTGTTATCTAATATTAAGTAAAGTCTTAACTACGTAGAAAAAATTAATTTTTAACGAATACTTTACTCCTTTACTGCATAAAGACCTTGATATAAAGTTTTCGTTATCGGTCCAAAACCAACTTACGCTATAAAAAAAAGAGTGCAATCTTTTACTCAACCGTCCTAATTGCGTTTTAAAGATAAAAGTTCGAACACAGCAGATTCAATTTCGATTTCTCGGAGGCTCATAATAGTAAAATCGCTTAGAATACTATAGATCGCAAAAACTTTAGATCTATGAATACGAAGATGTCGATTTGTTTTTTATTTATTTGTTTTTTTTTTAGATGGCGTTGATTGTAATGACACTGGTGAACGTTCAAGTTTCGTAAGAGTTTAAAATTGGTGTTTAATCTTTGGGTATAATTGATATACGGGAACTCGAACGAAACCTATTTTTGTATATCTTGTAAAAAGTATCTTAATTGTTTTATTGCAAATCACAATTCATGTGCTAGATCGTAAAACTTTTAGAGAAACTAACTGTTTTCTGTAGACAATAGATTATTGTGGTTCAATGAAGAGAAAAATGATGAATGACAAAATAAAAAATATTGAACTTAATTTTTTTGAAAATGAGTGCACTATGAAAGGCTGACCACTAACTATGAACGCGATACATTACAAATTTATTTTACAGTTTAAGAGTTAAGAGTAAAGGATCTGTATCATAACATCAAAATATACTTATAATATTTATTTATAATATTAATAATAATACTATTATAAGTAATAAATACCAGATTTCGAAAAAGCAAAATACTCATATTTATTTAATCCGTCGCTCTTTTATTTCTAAGACAAATGATGATTACTTTTTTATTTTAATATGTCAATTTTGGGTCTTTTTCGTTGTGGATTTTTTAAATATTATATTTGTACATAATATAATTTTATTGGAATGTCTTTCGTAGAGAGAGGATTTTCAAATGAAGGAGGTGAAGGAATGCCGCCAAATTCGGCAGATGAAGGATCTCACAGTAATGTGCCACGACAAATGGAGGAAATTTTGAATTTGACAAAGTCGATAAGCAGACTTTTGGAAGATTGCAGCATTGATTTGAAAGCTACAGTTTCGGATAAACAGTGGAGAATTGTGGGTTTAAAACCAGTAAATCAATCTACTTGGCACACATCTGTTGTGGCTAGAACCTATTTTACGGACAAAGATTTGGACGAAGCATTTCAAACTCTCCTCACAACAGAAAAAATGTTCACGGGACATCTATCTTATTTCTTGGGTGAAAATTTTGTTTAAAGTGCCTTTTGTATTTTTCTAATCTATATATTCTTCCTAAAAGGGTTCTTTTTTTTTTTAAATAATTTTAAATTAATGGAACCGCTTAAAGAATTCAATTCAAAGTTAATTACGTGGAGTGAAATAATGTGAGCAGGCACGTACTCAGGGTGGGGGTGCCCGAGGGGCCCTGCCCCCCCAAATTTCAGAAAGTTATTTTATGTGCTATATGTATAAACAATTATCGATATTCGATATTACTTTTGAATCTGTGCCCCCCCCCCCCGAAACAAAATCCTGGGTACGGGCCTGAATTTGAGCAACTATATTGTTTTAAACTCTCTATAATTACTTTAACTTTGACAGCACTCTTAAAAGGTGAAGCCCCACCACAGATGAAAGAAAATTTACAAATATCAAATCAAACTTCAAGTTTAACGCAAACTAGCGAGCCAAAATTAAATCAGATTGTGGACCCCCTTGATTTTTCTTTTATAGAAGATCAAAATATATTGAGTTCAACTAGAAGTATAAAAACTCGACAAAATTCTGTATCGGACATTCAGCGATTATTCGAAGATTTAATGAAAGCTAAAATCAAATTTGATTCAAAGTTCATAAGTTTCAATTGCATATTAAGTGGAACAAATTGTTCATCAATGGATTCTTCAAAATTTCTCTGTCAAACCTGCTCCAGCGTTTTGGTAAATTAAACAATAATCGAATAGAATTTATATGGATATTAAAAAATAAATATATTTTATACAGGGAACAATAATGGAGAAAAAAGTCATGAGTGACTTAACAGCAGAACCAAGACGAAGTAAAAGAATCAATCAAACAAAACGTTTAACACAAAAACGTATTGGAAAGAAAGGAAAAAAATCTAACTCTTTGAATAAAATTGATGAGCAACATTTAATTACAAACGACGATCAGACAGAGTTGATGGCTTAGTATTTTTTTCTAAAATATAAATGTGCTTGTTCTACCAGGTTCTACGATTTTGGAAATTAATTCTTACATATATTTCTAAATTAAAGCCATCTTTATTTGATTATCAGATATATTCGAGACTGTTGATGATTGGAATAAAAATGAAATGATTTTTCATGAGTTCTTTTTATTAAATGTTATTTCAGTTACTCAAATGTACATAAAAGATAATGTATGCCAGGCCTTCTTAATGTTTGTAAAGAACCAGAGATATTGACAGTTATCCTATATAAGAATGTAATATAAAATTCTATTCCTCTGTCGGCTGCTGGTTTTATAAGCACTATTTGACAAATGGTCTAAATAATTACAAATCTATTATTAAATGCCACTTATCAAACCTCATAGTTCGTTCCTTTTTAATCTTTAAACCAAAGAATCACAGAGACGAGTATAATGTAGACACTTAAAATTTTACATGCAGTAGTTTTAGTTAGACTAAAAGTAAAAAGCAATAGTCGAAAGATCAGAATCAGGATGGAGCAAAAATTTGATTTATATCTCATTTTTAATTCCAATCTATTCAGGTTCAATAAGCTAAACCTAAAAAATATAAAAATAGTTAAATATTGTAAACAATTAAAAAAAAACAACTTTCGGTAAATAAATAAACAAAAACGTCTTTTGTTCCATCCTAATGAAAATACTTTACAAACTACTTGTACATTTTTTTCGTCACAAAACGGCGATAAACTTTGTAAGCATGCTATTTTCTATTACAATTATGCACCAATTATTCAAAAAGAGATGCATAGTTTCAGCGAGTCTCGGAACAATTTTGAAAATAAAAACAAAACCAATATCTATATAAAATGAAAAGGATTTATTAATCCGGACAAAGATTTATAATTCGAATCCCGTCTTGAAGTTTAGTTATATTGACAAGTAATTGTATAGTATCTAATACATACAATATTATATTATAATATTATATCATATATAATAATATTGAATATTATAATATATAATATTGTATTATACATATATGTACAATATAAGTCTATATACTGTTGAATTATTTGATAAACAGACAGAAAAAATTTTTAGAATTTGAAATTTCGAAGCTCTGATCGAAAGAACAATACTCATTTTGTCCAGGGATGACTGCTTGAAAGAAATTCGCTAAAATTATGGAAGATTATGATACATATTCTTAAAATAGACTAAAAAAATACTTGATGCATCTTGAGAGTCTAATAATGAATTCAAATCAATTAATTTTTGCCGTACTTAATAATAAAATCAACATTTTTTATTTGAACTTTTCTAATTTTAGTTAAACTTGTTTATCAGTTAAAGTCTGAATTCATTATTACACAAAAGAATATGCATTATCTACTAAAAAGTAGAGAGACTAAGTACACTATTGTTTGTAAATTCTTAAATATATCATTTAAACCTCAATCGGTTTCGAATTTGATGCATTTTAATATAATTCTCTGTAAATCTTCACAAATATGTTTTCGTTGAAAGGAAACACCACCCCAGATATTGCAAGGTACTAAAAACCACTTTACGTATGGAAGAAATTTTATAATTTTCATTAAATAACACAGGAAATAAAACTCATTCTGTTTTCTTTTACAGTTAATATAGTTACGTTAAGCTAGTTGACAATCTAATGAGAAATATAATCTTACATATTTCAATTTTCGAAGATTATTAACTTTGAACATTTTCAAATTCAAATACTTTAAGATTTTAAAGACATAAATTTTGAGTGCTTTCGAATTCTATTGCTTCTAAGTTTTATTTCTTTAAAATTGGTAAACGAATTTAGGTGTTTCAAGTTTAATTTCGAAAGTCTTGGATGTATAATTTTTAAAAATTTCTCATCAAATATGTTTAACGTTATACAGTTTTTTTTATCTATCTTATTTCTCTGAAAAATCACTAATGCTTATATCTTCCTCTTTATCTCGTTTGATTTACAGGCTGTCATTCACTCATTTATACTAGCATTCTTACATTTAAAAAATCTACATGATGAACAAGCAGATCTCATAACCACCCGAGTATAGAGCTTTGGATACTTAATTTTCTCTCGAATTAAAAATATACCGCCAAGCTAACAATAAGTTACAATATTATATATTCAACTTCTTGTTAATTAATTTAATATTCCTTTAACGATAACTTTGGCCCCTCGGATTAAAATTTATGTCTTGATATGCTTATTTTCAATCATACTCTTAAAATCCGAGGGGCCAAAATTATCCTTTACTTCCAGAGGAATATTATTAATAATTATTAAATATTAATAAATTATATTGAGATTACTACTTTTAGGATATGAAACATTATATAATCTATCATCTAAATTCGCTCATTCCTTCAACTATATTTCCTTTTCTTCAAATTCACAATTGAAGAAATCGAGCAGGTTGTAGATTACCTACTTAATAAATAAATAAACATTTTCATTCTTATCGGGAAGGTCAAGTATTGTAAAAGCTCGATCGCTGGGCAACTAAGCTGAACAAAATTTCTAAGAAAGAAATTGACCCTTGTAAGTTTAATATAATAATCTATCATTGCACAATATAGGATTATGTTACTATTTGTGTCAGCGAAATAATCTTACTATTTTGCAGCGTTCGCAAAACAACTGTTATTTACAAAAATATCTCTCATAAAGTTTTGCTTTCCCATGACTTTTCACTGCAATTCTCTTTACCATGACATTTAAGAGATTCTTTAATTAAACTGAAAAATTATTATAAAAACCGTAATAATTATTTCGAAAATAGCAATAGTAAAATTAGTTCGATTAAACAAATAACTCGATAAAGATGTAAATAAAACTTTTAATCTCACGCGAGTTGATCTTTGATATCAAATTCGACTTTAGAATTGTTACATATGCATGTTCAAACTGAACTGCAGAATTCAGTATTAAAGGAGAGTCAACAGTGATAATTTTAATTGATAAAAGGATATCAATTAATGTATTCAGATAAAATTCTTTACAGCAAATATTTGTATAATTGTTAATTAGCTAGCATATCACTCGTCGAGGCACTCGGTTTTTTATCACTATTGCAATAACAAACTGTCCTCTTCTCTAATATAAAATCTTAAAAGTCATGCACCCAATTCACTAAAAATTCGTGAATACTCGTGCGTCATTCGATAAAACGAGATTTTTTTACGCTTCACAATCGTTCCCCAGTAGAAATAAAAATCAACGCGAATTGGACGATAGCAATATAGGTATATGCAATCTATAATCGGGAAATTTTATGAGATCTGTGTCTTACGGGGCGTTGAGATTAAAAACATTGGAGGATAAATAAAATTGAGCAGCAGCTTTCGCTTTCACCTGAACTCGTAGATTTGTATGCTATGCTCTGGTACATGTGTTAAATTTAGAGATTGATACCTGCAATCAAGAAAAAATAATTTTAACTTTAATTGTCTTTATTTTACTCTTATAAGATTTTGCAATTATAAAATTTTCAATCTTACGAGTTTCCTTGACAAAAATTAAAATATTTGCTACCTATAGAACTGTAATGGAACACTGGGTCCAAAAGTGACAAATCTTGGCACAAGTATGCACCTGCAGCTTTACTGATATTTTATTTTGAGCATAGCAAAGCTTGCAATGTTAATTTGGAAATTTGCCAAGCGCGGTGAATTTTTAAATCAAGATTTACTCTCTACCGTTTATGTGAAGGGCTCACATAATTTTCTCGACACTTTCAAAAATCGAAAACAAGATCGTAAACTTTTGTGTAATCAGATACTTTAGAATTATTTTTATCTATTTTTTGAAAGAGTAAACTCACCATTCCGAATTGCGATGATAATAATAACCTTCAATAGAAGCTGCGGATTTTTGGAAACAAATGTAATAAAATCCGGCAAAAGAGGCTCCATTTATGTCAGTGATTTTGTGATCTGGGACGAGAAAGTGTTCCTTCCACCTCATGAACACAAAATCCGTTCCTTTCAACGCTTCGTAGTCGAAAGTATCAGAATTAAAAGTTTTACCATACTGACTAAAAGATTCAAATTTGAGCTAAAATCATAAAAATGGATCGTAAATAATTATATCTTGAATTTTGTATTAATTATGTTAATTTTAAAGACTTGTAGGACGCTTACCCAATGTTTTTTATCGACATCTTCGTCCGCGTCCCACTTTCGCGTTAAAAATGGATACTTTTTGGAAATAATTTCGCCATCGAAAAATGTTGTCAGCGTAGGAAATTCTTCTGTTAAACCTTTAATCTTAAGATATCCACATAAGTAACTGTTCTCCTCATCCACATGCTGAAACATTTTTAATTCACTTGCTCTTAATAAGAATTTATGTTAATTGATTTAAACTAACAGCTAGCATGAGATAAAAATATAGGAATGTCATGTGTTTTTTATGGACATTTAATCAAATTCAATCTCTATATATCTATTTAATCTTAGATATTATAAATAAAAATATGTAAAAATATTCACAAGTAAAACTTTTCTTTCAGAAATCATCAAATCTTTATCTTGCTCTAATTTATTATCGAAATTTTACTCTTCAAACACATTTTCTGCGTTCTCAAGAATATACAAAGACGTAAATGCGCAAAAAGTGAAACACTTTTTTCAAATGTAGGACACGTCAAAAATTTACTCCAAAATGCATTCAGAGCATTTTATCAAATATAAAGTAGAGAGAATGTTAATAGGGTACTTGAAAAATACAAGAATTATCGAAAATTATCATCAGACTAAAAAATGTATCTATCAAATACACGAAGTGCATTATTACAAATGTCAATAACGTATTTGAAATGATTTTTGTAGGTTACTTTCACGTAAAGCATATTTTGAAGATTCATAAGTTGCGGAAAGGAAATTTGGATAGATTTTAAAGAATTTTTAGCAATGTAAAAAGATGATAGTAAGATTAGAAATACATAAGGCGTAATTTCTCGAAAGAAAGAAGTTAACCTGCAAAACGACTTCCACTTCATAGCTGTTGCCTTTTGATTTTTGGGATCCTTGAAATCTGGAGCCATTGTAAAGAAGAGATTTCGTGACACCCGGTTGCTTTGAATTTGCGGGTGGTGGTGGCACAACATCAACTTTAACCGGCATTTCTCAAGTGACTAAAAACTTTACCGCCTATCCTCACCGAACAAAGAACCCCTCATCACAAAATTTTCACAATGACTGCCGGTAATTACGAAGAAAAGAAATTTTGCACGTGAAAAGACGAAACTAGAGACTCAGCTGGTTCTTTCGAAAGAATTTCCTACTTTTCTTTTCAAAAATTAGTTCAGTTTTAAAACTCGGAAAGCTGTCTTTAAAAAATATTATAAGCTGTCAATTTCACATAAGGCGTTTGGGTTTGGTTTGGAACGGTTTGGAAAAAATAAAAACTAAAAAATTCGGACATCTTTCCGCTCCCACCTTCGGAACGGAAGTTTAGTGATAGGCGGATTCTTTAAATTTTATAATTGAAAGATTACATTTGCTTATTTTTAAACATTTTTTAAGGCTTTTGAAACTTAGGAATAGATTTAAATGATTTTATCGATCAAATTTCTCCGTATTTAGTGAATTTTTAACATTAACTGAAAGCGAAAACATTATTGCTTCAATAGGATTGAAATATTTATTCGAACTTTGCGGTTTTAAAGGCGGAAGTCAAAATCGATATAGCAATAATCGATCGGTTACTCTCTGCGTGCGTGCGCATCAACAATTAACTGATATGTTCATACATATGCGTACCGTATGTGTATTTGTCCTGTTTTTGATTGTGTACATGTGTGGCATAGCCATAGTTTGTGTTTGTGTTTGTGATACTTCTGTCAACCAAAAATGGCGGAGGACTTTAGTGATACAATTTCTCACGATAATACGAAAAATCATATCCCACAAAGGTGTAAAAATCAGTGGGTACGTCTCAATGTAGGCGGAACGCATTTTCTAACAGCGAAAACAACGTTAACGAGGGACCCGAACTCATTTCTATATCGGCTGTGTCAGGAGGACTCTGACCTCATCTCTGACAGGGTTAGTTGATATTCCAAATTTCCCGCGATATTTAAATTTAAAGAACAAATTAATCAATTGTTGTTAACATGGCACAATAATTAACAAGACCTTCAGACCCAGTGTTTAATTTGAGTCCAAAAAAATCTGAATGTGTGTTTGGTAAAAAGATAAAAAAGAAGCTAACTGTGTCCTCGTTTTGTTCAAAGCCAACACTTTTTCACTTTTGTCCGCTTTTATTTGTCTTTAACACGGGCGGATCCAGAAATCGAATATCTTTCTTCAATGTTTGGAAAGCAAAGGAAAAATAGGGGGCAATGGTCCCCCTATTTGTCATTTGTTTCATCTTTGATGTTATATCTTTCTTCAATGTTTGGAAAGATACACGATTTCTTGATTCGCCCCTGGTCTTTAATGTAGAATTCATATATAAATTTATAGATAAATCTAAGTTTTAATAATTAAGGTGTTCAATGCTTTTTTTCTTGTTTTGTGTCACTACATGTTTTGTTGACAGGATGAGACTGGAGCCTACCTTATAGATCGAGATCCTACTTACTTCAGTCCAATTTTAAATTACTTGCGACATGGTAAGCTGGTTATTAACAAAGACCTGGCGGAAGAAGGTGTTTTAGAGGAAGCAGAATTCTACAATATCACCGATCTTATTAGGCTAGTCAAAGAAAGAATCCTTCTCAGAGACACGCGACCGATGCGCGACTCACAAAAACTCGTCTATAGGGTCTTGCAGTGCCATGAGGATGAGCTTACACAAATGGTTTCTACAATGTCCGATGGATGGAAATTCGAGCAGGTAAAACACCAATTTCCAGAATTTTACATGCTCTTCATACTTTTTAATTAGCATTTCACTTCACAGTGATTGTATATGTCTTGATTATTCTCATATTATACAAATTTTTTCAGTTAATCAACATAGGTTCCCAGTATAACTATGGTAATGATGACCAAGCAGAATTCCTGTGTATTGTGAGTCGGGAATACGGTCCGAGTCAATTAGCCAGTAAAGAGCAGGAGTCAACAGATCGCGTTAAGGTAACTCGTCCAAAATAATCATCAATAAAATAGTCCTTTTTTGTTACATTATTATAACCAACGTAATAATGTCCTCTTCATCGCACACTAGTTTTAATCCAGCCAATACATTCCAATGTATCACAATTAATTTGGTATAACTTAATCTATATCGGCTAAAAATTACACTTTTACAGTTATATTCGTTAATTATTAACTTTGGAAGGATTCAAGGGACATGGATTTTCCTGTATTAGTAAATCTTAGAACATTCATAAGAAATAATAAAAATAATCCCTTTAGTGTTTCAAATTCTAAACATTATTTAGTGGGTTGGTTGATGTATATTTAACTTTGTATGTATTTTGAGAAAGTTTTTTTTTAAATTAGCCAACAAGCTACACACACAAAGCCCTCCTTGTTTTAAATGGAGAATCAGTTGATCTGCATTTTTAAATAATTAATAATCTAATTCACTCTGTTGCATTCTCAAATTAAAATTGCAATCTTGAATCATGATCATTTTTTTGAGAATCAACCATTTTCAGATGAATTGATTTTCAGTCATTTTATTTAAATTTTGTGTTATTGTCGTACCTTTTTGTTAAATGTAATGTGCTTCGTCCGTTTGCGAATTAGAAATTAATAAGTGCGGCTTGTGGTGTAAATGTGTAAAAAGAATGCTTTACTCGTAATTACATAAGGTGGTTGAAAAAATGCGACGCATGAAGTTTTGAAATTTAAAAATACAGATTGATTCATAGAACAATTAACTTATACAATTTTATAGGAGTTTTTATGCAGTTATATTTTTGATATAAGAAGAATTTTTCAAGTTTTAATATTAAACGGAGTTTTCAATTAATTTATACCCACCTTGTATTATTTTGCATTAATCCAGAAGCCGCATGCGCATGTTATACTCTTTATATTTTTATGTAACGTAAGTAATATCAGTGTACAGCATGCCTTTGTTAAAATAAAGAATTTTTTCTTCCACCGGTTTGGTTAATTTCTGCCCTGAGTTCTGCATGTTTCGCATGTTAATTACAAATATTATTTTTTCATGCGTTTTAGATATCCTTTGTTAATAGCTTTTGATTTTAAAAAGATCATGCGAAAAAAATTTTTTCGAATTTTCTTCCTTAAAAAAATAATAGATAATTAATTAAAATTGCAAATTCTATTTAAATCAATTAGAATGGAAGAATGCTCGAAGAGAAATTTTTTTAATTTATAAATTTGTCAAAATTTTTGGACTAGGTCAGATAATCAATGGTTGAAGGGCAAAGTTGACTAATATTTGAAAAAAGCTTGCATATGGGGATTTTTTAGTGCATCAGGATTGAGTATTTCCTACTAAGCGATGCTACACATCAATATTAGTAATTCAGTTTAGTTTTAACATAATAGTTTCTTGATAATATTTCTAAAAAAAATTCTTAGTATGAAATCCTGAAAGAATTTAAGTTTAAAATTTGTCAAACATGTTGAAACATTTTCTTTAAAAAATAGTATTAATTGTATATAAGTTTAAGAACCCTACACAAAACTGTATATTATTTTCTAATAAGCTGGACTCATTGGGTTCTATTCTAGGTTCTGCAGCAGAAGGGTTCGCGTATGTAATCTCTAGTCCTCCCTTTTTCGTTACTCCTCCCTTAAACAACGTTTGCAGCGATAAGACGAAAACGAAAACGAAGACTAGTTTTTATTTATGTATTTTCCAATGAATCTCGTGAAATCCCCAGAATAAATTTCCTCAAGCCTTTGTCTGCTTTAGAAAAATTACTCTTAGAAGAATGTGTGAGATAGAAGACATAATTAAATCGCATACTCGATGTACAGTGAATTTAAATGTAAAGGATACAAGACACAATAATCAGATAAATCGTCCTCGCTACGTCAAAGCACCAGTTACACCCAAGGAATGAATAGGTTTAATTCTTACAATTGTAATAGCATCTCGATTGGCCGAAAACATTAATTTGAATGATTTGGTAGTGCAAACACTGCTGCCTGGAATTTTTTTTCATAATAGCTTGAATTAATCTATTCCAAGTTCTGTCATTTTGTTAAATATGTATTTTTATGTAACTCGGTGAAAAACGTTTTTACCAAAATGATATTAAGAACTTGGTTTTTGTCTTTTAAAAGATAAGATAATATAGTTAAAGATAATATAGTTAAAGATAAATAATATAGTTAATTTGTGTGACTGTTTCATTAAATAGCTTTTAAAAAATGAAAACAAATTTCTAAATATAATTTTTGTTATTAAAAAAAAAATTAAGGGTGGACTTGGATGTTGATATACTTAATTTGGCAAGACTTAAAGGTTTGAATTTACCAATGAATTTAACAGACAATAGATTTTAAGGGCGAATTGTCTTTCGTACGAATTTCTACAAAGTTAGGCTCGAAGTGTTTCTATCCCTGATTTATAAAGCAGCCAGATATAGATGAAAATTCTGTAGTTAATCTAAAAACTTGATGTTAAATTTTACTTCAGTATGAGAATCGATTATTATTAAAATGATGTGCAATAATTTATCTAAATTACTCCTGCTTTATAAATATTTTAAAATCAGAGGAAATGTCTGGCTGCTGATTAAATCGGAGAGATTTTTTGTACCAAATTGTATAAAATTAGATATTTTTCTTTGTACCTACAACTAAATATTACAACGTAAGAATCTTTACATTTAATCTTTGCACTGCCGCCAGAAAAACATAATGTAATAATTACCTAAAATAGCAAAGTAATATTGCCTGATTCTGATATTTGATTACATGACGATAAAAAAAATGTTTAAAGTGTAAATATGGAATCAGCAAGGCTTCATTGCAATTGATGGTTTTTCTTTTTGTACTTGAGAGTAGTCACTTTTGTAAATTAAAATCGATTTTCAAGTGAATATTCGAGAGCAAATTGTAAAGTAATTTACACATTGTAGAATTATCCGGAGCAAAATATTAAAATCATTCTAATCCATATAATCATTTCGAAAATAGTTTTAAAATACAATCTATCACAGTTTTAATACATCATTAAAACTCGAGTGCTGCTATTAATTTATTAATCTCAGTTATATACACGTTCCCATTAACATTCACGAATTAATTGTGTGTCGAATTCTTTTTTATTCACACCTAGAATGTTAGTTTCATAATTTTAATGAACATTTGCATATATAATTTTGTGATACCTTCACTGTATTCTTTTTACTCATCTTTCGAAATACTCATTAATTATAAATTAAATGTCAAAGATTTTCGAATCCTGTTTGGAAAGTAATTTTAAATCTAAGACTAAATTTTAGATATTTTTCAGTTATTTCAAGTATTTTTTTGTCGCTAAAAAGGTAGATATTTAAAGTCTTCTAGACTGAAATCCATACCTATAGCTGACAATACAATTAAAAATAGTGTAGGGAATACAATCCTGATTATTATGTAAAAAGAATACAGCCATTACGCTATTTTTTAGGGCAATAATAGGTAATAGGCTCGTGTTTATGGCCTAAAAGAAATCTAAGTATCAGACACAGAAGTCGATTCTCAAAAGTGAGAAAAATGCTCTAAAAAAAACTGAAGATTATTTGTGAGTACATTCTCCACAGTGTTTCACTCTTTACTTGACTTCTGGGTCTCGATATTGTTGCGATCTTAAGATTAACAACGTTTATTAACAATAATGAAGTACGCGTGGAGTAGGAAACATTAAAGATTTTAATTTTAATTATTTTTCATTTTTGTTTCTTTTGTTTTTTTATTTTGATATAATTTGAAATAGATTTACAAGTTATTAGTATCGAATTTACCATCAATTTTATTAGCACCTATAATTTTATATTGTTCAAAATATCAAACCTTTTGAATTGAAAAGCCTTTGAATTTGAAATTCTTTGTTTTTAAAAGCTTTCAAATTTGAAGTTGCTTGAAATTCAGAAGCTAAGAATTAGAAAGAAATTAAAGAAGATTAATGTGCTTAACGTGCTCCTTGAATACACGCAGCCTGCGATCAATAAATAAATTATATGTACTTGTACTATACGCAGAGATAAATGTTCTATTAGAAAATAATGGGTATAATAAGATTCAAATAGGAGATATATATCTATTGACTTACAAATAGCAATCAACTAAAATGTACGTTTCCCATTGAAGAAAAGTATTGTTAAATCCTAGAATCTGAAAATTAATCTTAAGTTTTATTATCTAAGAGTGAAAATTAGAGCGATTTAAATTAAGAGAATTAGAGAGAATATTGGACTCCTAATTATGATATAAATAAGCTACGACAGGCTGCTTTTTAATATCAGAGAACCTGTTATTGCGAAAATACCATCGGCAATCAATCCCACCATGTAATAAGAACTTAAAATCTACATAACATCTCTGCTAATCTCAAAATCACTTTGATTTGATTTTTCACAGAAGTTCTAGCGTAGAAAATTCTCATCGACACTCTAATCTAACAAAGAACAATATTATCCTCTATATTTAATTATAAGAAGTACTTGTATTCCAACTCTGTGTGTTTCTACTTTCATATAGGAATTTCTAAATTTATCAACTACTCGAATTTTTCTATTGGCCGTATAAAATTGCATAAAATCGTGAGATTTAAAGATATTTTAAGAAACAAGTCGAAATAACAATGGACTCAAGATTTGGATTCAAATTTATCAAGATATTTCACAGTTCATCAGGGTTTTTGAGACCAAATAATAATCAGAGACTAAGCATAAAGCAATTTTGGAAGTTGATTTACTTTATTATTAAAATTATCGAGCAAAACTATAATCAGTAGGATTAGAGAAGTAGATATTTAAATGTTTTCCGTATTGTATAAAATACAATCCTTTCGATTGTGTAATACACGATGTAAATAGAATTTATTCGAATTTGAAATTAATTTTTAATGACAAGAAAATAGTGAATTTCAAAGAGAAAGTAGAAACTGTGTGGATAAGTGAATAAGAGGAAAATCGTACTTTTAATTAAGGCTTAACCCAACACCAGCTCATTGTAATAGGATTGATAATTGTACGGACTTAAATTATATACACATTGTAAAATTGTACGCAGAAAAAAAGGTGATGAAAAAAATTTATCATTTCTATAAGTTGTAAAGTTTAAAGTAAATCAATAAAGACTTTATTGTACAATTTTGTTCGAATTTTTCATATTGAACTTTTAATTTCGTTATTGTGATATTTGCTTACAAATAAAAATGAAAATATTTGATTGATAAAATAAAAATATGTTTATGTACAAATTTAATGAGTTACAACATCTGCAACAGATTTACACAGGAGTATAATTGAAAAGATCTTAAAGTAAAGCGTTAATTTCAAGACGTAAACTAAGAGTTTTATGGCATGTTAGCGATCATTTTTAGAGGATGATCAAGATACTTGGCTAATGCTTGAGCCTTTTCCCTCAAAAGTCCGAATCCAACGTTTTCCCTTGCATAAAGACATAGGAGTAAATTCGCAACTTCGGTAATAACAACTTTTCCTTCCTGAAAGGAAAGATTTCATTTTTTTGTAAATCACATATTTTAAAGTTATTTAATGAATTAATTAGAGATAAATTTGAAACTTCCATGACTATGTATATAAAATCTTACCACACAATCCATTAAAACAAACTGAAGCTCATCTTCTTTGAAAGCATTACGTCCGTTTTTTTCGTATGCAGACCAAATGCTGCTTGTTATAGCAGCTGTAACTCTTGCATCTTTATCACCATATCCGCTGTATGCCAGCAAACCACCATCTCTATTTAGTAATCTAAAATAAATTAAAATGTATGTTATTGTTTTTTACATGTTTGTTTTCTTTACAAGTTTTAAAAACATATACATATCAAAATTAATTGCTAAATGTTTATTTGTAAAATGAGCATACTAGGGTGATTGAAAATAGCACATTTTATTTTGTAATTAAGTAAATCATATTAATTAGATATAAATAAAAATACCTAACCTATATTTATAACTCCAAACTGATGAAACTGTAAAAAATTGATTAATAATAGTGTAATCCAATAAGTTTACTCACAAAGTATTTTCGACACCTCCCGTGTTTGCTTGGCTCAAAACTTGAGTAAGAGCTTTTGGTCTCAACATTATTGTTCTTGATTATTAGACTTCAGTGGAATTCTTTTATCAAAAGAAATTACATTTACCTCAAATTTCACAAATTTACAATATACACAATGGTTTACAAGCTTAAAAGTTTGATATCTACACATGCGACCATACACATGTGAATTTACACTTTTCTTTTTAAAGATCTTCGTTCATTGGTTTTTATTTAATTTGTATTATAATTTATGTACGTGTATGTATACCTCTTTTATATATATATATAAAGGTCTTGTTGAGGTTATGGCACATGACCCGTTTGACGTTTGACATCTGTCAACATGGTACTGTATTGAAGAGATTTGTGCCCGATTTATCTTATTTACCTTATATACCTGATGGGTATTATAATAATAGAAAGATATGAATAAATTGTTTATTTTTAAACACAAAAAAAGTCTTCCTTGTTAATTGTTGGAACTTGTTATTAACAATGTTACTCTTTGACGAAGATTTGGAAATTAATTCTCTACCAACAGATGTTTATAAAGAACTTGTAAATGAACTTAATAAAGACGAAGGTTGGCGTCTTCTTGGACAATTTGTTCACAAAGAGCTAGAATGTTCTGGGTAATTATATTAAATATTATAACAAATATATAAAATATGATTTTCAATATTTTTAACTTTGCTTCTTATTATTTTTCAACAGAAATGAAAATTCATGGATTCAAGCAATGGAACAAAATATATCTTCGAGAAATCAGTCACCTGCAGAAAAAGTCCTTTTCGAATTACATACAAAAATGTGTACGGTTGGAGTTCTGAGTTTTTTATTTGAAAGATGCAATTTGTTAAAAGCATTATCAATTTTGTCTTCTCCAGGTAAGGTTTATTAATTTAATGGTGTTGGAGCTAAGCTCTAATCTAAAAATTCGATTTCTTCATTTTACTCAACAGATATTAAATTTGGAATGTTTTTCCTCTGTAGAATTAATAAATTTTTAACTAGAATTATGCGTAAATAGCGAGAAAACATCTTATTCAAATATTTTTTAACTAAAATGAAAATCTTAAATTTTGAAGTCAGATTTTGAATCCCTCATTTTACCTAACAAAAATTATAAATAAATATTTTTTCACTCTGTACGCAGTTTTATATTTGAAAAAAGATTTGCGCTACAGAGCGAAAAAATATTTATTTATAATTTTTGTTGGGTAAAATGGAGAATTGAATTTTGAGCTTGATATTTGGGTTCAACGCTCTTAAAAACCCTATCTAGTAAATGAATATCGAAAAAGGCAATTAATTCTGCTGATTTTTTTAATATATGTTACAGAACCTCTAGTAATTTTACGACAACCAAATTTGAATTTAACGTTGAACAAAGTTAAAGTCGCTTTGGGTCAACAACTGAAATTGATTTGCAAAGCTGTTGGAATGCCTCCTCCGAATTATATATGGTACCACGAAAATAGTCCTATTCCCGGACAAGACACTGAAGAATTAAACATTAAAATATCAAAGTAAGGATTTATAATAATAGACAATAAGTTGCCTTTTTTCTTATGTTAAATTCCCTCCTTTTTTTTATACATTTCCAAAAATTTTTGTAAATGCAGATAATTCTACATAATGTTTGATTTAGAATTATAATATTTGTTAACTATTTATAGGGTTGAACAAGAAGGCAATTACAAATGTAAAATATATCAAAATAATAGAGATGGGTGTCTCAGAAGTGAAGTATTTACTGAATCAGTTTTTCTAACAATTAAGCCAACGACTATCGTAATCGAAGAGCAACCGCAACCAACTTTATATATTAAGGAAGGAGAAAAACTTACTTTAAGCTGCAAAGCAAATTGCCATCCAATTCCTCGGTTTCAATGGTTCAGAGATAATACTAAACTGGACGAACAAACTTCAAATATCTTTTGTGTAAATATTCGTCTTAAATCTATATTATTTTTATTTTTAATTATTTCTTATTAATTAATATATTTATTTATTACAGATCGAGAAATTTAATAGCAAAGACGAGGGGAAATATTACTGTCATATTTTTAACGAAATTAGTGAAGTTTACACACAAAGAAGTTACGTGATGGTAAATAAATATATATACGTACTATATACTGTATTCATTTAGAGTAAAGTATAATAGCCGTTTAAAAAACAATGAATTTATCCGATAAGGTGGATCTTCCAAGACAAAAAGCAGTTGCAAAAATTGCATTGCTTATTGCAAACCAAGATTACCAGCACCAAACAAAATTAAGTACTCCCAGAGCAGATGTAGCTCGAATCGCTCAAATCTTAGAGGATATTGGATTCACAGTAACTTGTTTAATAAATCTAAATCTTGTGGAAATGAGGAATGCTGTAAATGTTTTCAGTGAGGCGGTATTGGAAGGCGTATATGGTAACAATTTTTATTTTGGTTGTTAAATTTCTTACACTTTAATTGCTATAATTATATAAAATGTAAAATATCATATTAGGTTTATTTTACTTCGCTGGACACGGGTTTAAAATGCAGGAAAGTTATATGCTTCCTGTTGATGCACCAGAAGTTTATTTAAGAAATGATGCCATTTGCGAAGGTGAATTATTATCTGCGATTTTGAAAAATGACCCTGCCCTCTTCGTCACGATTTTGGATATATGCCAAACTGTGCCTTCTAAGTAATTAAACTTTTGTTTTAAACGAATATATTTTATTTCATAAAATAAGACTCTTTCTTTTAAAAGAAAATAGTACCAATTTTAAACAAAAATGTTATTCTAGGGAAATTAATCCTGAGATTCACCAAGAAGTCCCTCTAATCAATGAATACAAAGGACGCAAAAATTTGAGGAACCTAATCCAAGCATATTCGACTTCTAGTCATCGCCCCAGTTACGAACGAAGTGGTAAAGAATGTGGAGTATATGTCAAACATCTTAGTAAATTTATTGATAGGGACATACCAATCAATAAAGTCTTTGAAGAAATTGGAAAATGTAAGTCACTGAAATTTATTTTCTTATCCGTTTTTAGGGTCTAAATTAATTTGATTAATATTCAGAAATTATTATTTATTCAGCTATCGATATTTGGTTGAAGGGAAAAGCTCGAAATCAGATCCCGATGGTTTTATCAACAATTACAAAACCCTTTCGCCTTACAGACGCGATATTAGGCGGTAATTATAATTTCTCTGTAATAAAGAAATTAATACTTTCGTTTTACTAACTAGAATTTTTTCAGGAAAACCACCTGAGACTATTAGCAGTTTCAATCGCATGATAGCATTTCCAGAGAAAATTGTTAATATAAGTTTTGAGAAATGCGAAATCAAGGGCAAGGTTTTGGTTTCCCGTTTCATGAAACCTTTCTTGAATATTGTGAGAGTTAGTTTACTCAGCCCGGAGGATTATGAAGTTAATTTTTACAATTCTGTTCCTTCAGAGAGGAACGATTTGTATCAGAATCCTAAGAAAAAGGAATGTTGGGTGCGCAGTCCTCAATTTAGTAAGGTAAGTTTATTTTAATTTTAGATTTACTTGAATTATTATAGAATTGTTAGAAAAATTAAATATTATTAACATTATTTTTTATAATTAATAGGGACCACTAGTAATTTGTCTTTTAAAAAATGGAATACCAGTTGGTGCAACATTATTTGATGTCATGGAATTTGTTCCAGCTTTATTGCATCGATTGAAGTAATCATACGAAAATAATTGAACTATAAATGTTTCCATATGAATATTTCATATTTAAAAAATATTTTTTGTTAAATGTTGCAATGTTATAAAATTGAGAATTTTAAGAATAGCCGGATTAAGTAATTACAAGCCAATGTATTATCAAAATGTAATTATAAACAGGCAATGTTGTACGTAAGTACATATAAAGAATATATTTATATATTTTTTTAAAATTAAAATATCTATGTATTTTTATCGACTGCTTTTATATTTCTGATCAATTATTGAATCCAATTTCAAAGTTCGAAAATAGGTTTATTTTTTCAACAACATTTTAAAATTCGCGGTCCTTCATAGTTTAAACCAATCAAGTTTTGGCATGAAAGAAGGGATATGAAGATGCGTTTGGTTATAAACTTGTGAACGCGGCATAATACTACACAACCATATGCACATGTGCACACATGTGCATGCATGTAGTGTCGTCTGGTTAGGTTTAACAATTTCGTTTTCGCTTTCTTTTTCTTGAATAAATTATAAAAAACAAAGTCGAAGAAAGGAATGTGAATAAGTTATTATCATTGACTACTGAAATATATTTTTAAATTTAAGTATAATGAGTACTTCAAGAAAAGCTCCCAACATTTTGATAACAGGTAAGTGACAGCTTTTCATTTTTTTTTTGGAGTAATTTTGTTTTTACTTTGAAAAGGGTATAACCTTGTATAACAAAGGAAACGTAATAACAAAGGAAATGCATTATAGGAACACCAGGAGTTGGTAAAAGCAAATTATCTCAAGCTCTTGCAGAAAAGACTGGATTGGACTGGGTTGATGTCAGTTTAATGGCTATAAAAAACAAATGTTTAGAGGAATTCGATCAAGAATATCAATGTAAGATTTTGGACGAAGAAAAGGTATTATATTTATTATAAGTATTATATTTATTATGGGACAATTTGAAATCATTAATGTTCTTTTTTTTAAAGTTACTCGATCTGATGGAAAAACCATTGAGTGAAGGAGGAAAAATAGTTGATTACCATGGAGCCGATTTTTTTCCTGAGCGTTGGTTCGACATAGTTTTTGTTCTAAGAACAGATAATACAATTCTTTATGACCGTTTAAAAGCTCGAGGTTACAGTGGAAAGAAACTAGAGGATAATATTGACTGTGAAATATTTCAAACGATATTGGAAGAGGCCAAGGAATCCTACAGAGATGAAATAGTTCATGAATTGTACAGCAATGCACCAGAACAAATGGAAGAAAATATAAACAGGATATGTACATGGATTGATCAGTGGAAACTAGACAATCAAGTTTCATAAAATACACTTTTTGTACTTACTTAGTGATTTATTTATTCAATATTTGCAATTCTCTACAAAAAAAGTAAGGTAGCTTTTCAGTATCATCACTTCCTTTTGTATTTCTTAATATTTCAAATGAATTTATAAATCTCTTTTGTACAGATTTACAATTATTTACAGCTGTCTTGATAAATTGGATGATTATTCCACAATTCCTAAATCTTGTTTAATATTTTTTAGTCTATTTTCTATGCTGGAGTAGTATCTCATTTTTATTAACAACTGCTTTGCTGTCTCAAGATCCTCATTTCTGAAGGCTTGAGAAACTTGTCTGAAAGAAGTACTTATTATATATTAACATGTTTACAGAAAGCTTAAGGTTTATTCAAGTATAAGCTTCGATAATTACTTTATCAAATCAGCAGTAGTCTCCCTATTTTCGTTAATTAATCGAATTGCTGTTTCTTTGTCCTGGAAAGCTTTTTCCACTTCTTCATTCTTTTCCATAATTTCCATTAAAAATTCAGGATCTATGTTCGTTGTACCTTCAGGCAATATAACATTATTTAATTCCAAAAGATACATTCCTCTTTGTAGTGGATTTAATAACGTGTTATATGACTTATTTATCAATGAAGACAATTTCTCTGATATCTGCTTCTCTGTCTACAAATTATAGTATATTTTAGTCTTTTAATATTATCATCACACTTATCAGCATACTTAAATCCTTCAGTATAGTTTTTAAGACTTACGTCTGATCTGTTGCCAAATTTATCAGGATGCAATCTATTTTGCATTTGCCTATATTTCCTCTGAAGATCATCCTTATCGATATCAAAATCCTTCTTTATTCCAAGAATATCAAAATATGTCAATTCCTCTGGCATCTCCTGTAGAGATTTGCATTTTGAACAAAACAACTCTGATTTATAAGGAAACTTGCAATTCCAACACTTTGCTAAACTATCACTACAATATCGTAATTGCTTTGGTTTAATTGACAAAGATATATTCTTTGTCGCATGACAAGAATGATACAATCTACAACAATCCTTTGTTCTCGGAATCTGGGCTCTAAATTTTATTAAATTTAAAATAACACCAATTTTTTTCGAATTCATTTTTGATTCTTGAAAGATTGAAAACATGAGCAGAGGATAAGAAACATTAATCAATGTGTTTGTGACCCGGTGTAAAGACAGCATACGAAGTACAGAAATTCGAACTCCTCGGGTATATTATAGATAGATACGACAGTTTTTAATTTAAATTAATTATTTCCTATAGGCATATTTTACTCTGAAGAAAAATATTTCTGTTTACTTAAATTAATTAAAAAGTTATAGGTTAAAGAATTTCAGCTGACAGTGACAGATTTTTCGTGTATTGCGCATAGTACTGCGCATGACAAGTGTCATTGGTGTCATTTAAAGAACAGACGGCGCTACAGTCGCTATCTTGTCTGAAACATGTCTGACAGCTTGTCACTTTGCTTTTGAGAATTTAGAGCTTATGGTTTAAAATACTCGTTGAATTTTATTAAATTACGTTAAGATATTAAGTGAAATTTAGTACTAGAATTTATTAAGATCCGGTTGTCTTCGGTAGTAGACAACAGTGGAAAGAAACGTATACTGGTCTGCAAATCAATTTGATTTGAAACACAAGGGTTATGAGGCTAAAGTGTCTAGCCTTTACAGAATTAGCATATTTTTTTAATGTTAGTGAATTAATTCCCAAAATTCATTATGGCTAGTAAATGTAAGGTATGTACAAATTTCTACATATTTTTCTAATCTATTCTAACTTTTACTTTCTTGTATTAGTAGAATGGAATGTATAGTTACAAAATTGGTCCTGCGTGTAAAAAAAGGAATTGTAAAATTTGTTTATTTTATTATGTTTTCAAGGAAAGTTTTGTATTATTTCAAAACTTAGTAACACATGTCTTAGTTTTCTAATGAAGTTTGGCTGTGAAGGCAAACATAAATGCTTTTTTAACTTTTCAATATGTGTGCGATATTTGCAGTGATTGATGAGGAGAATTTATTACATATTTTACATAACAAAGAGAAGATATCTTCTGTGACGCATATCTTTTGCAAATACAAATACTTGTAGGAGTTAACAAGAAACTTTTAAGGCGCAAACATGAAAGCAATAAAGATTAGATAACCGTGAACACTTAAATGGATTTTTTCGCCGATTATCTCACTTTTTTTTTTATTGCCACAGGTTTTAAGTATATCGAGATCTTTTCTAACAAAAATAAAGTCTTCCTGCTTGGTTTTATTAATGTTTACGAGAAACTTTACTGCAACAGTAACTTTTTCAGTAATTTAATTGCTTATAGCACATTACTTCTCACCTCTGATTTAATACCAATTCAACGTCACGATGAAATTAATCTTTTTTTATTTTCAGGAATGTGGATGTTTGTGCACTCGTTGTATTCAGAATGACAGGAGACATAGTGACATGCATCTGCATGCGGAGATAGAAAATTTACGACAACGTCTTATGGAAAAAGATAGTCACATCGTAACAATGGAAACTCAGTTTTTGAACGAGGCTGATAAATTTCCAAATGGAGAACTGGCTTCTATGAAAGACGAGATGCTAATTTGGCAAGATAAATACACTAGGCTCTATGAGGCTCACAAAAGAGTGCAGAAAGTGAATCAGAATTTGGAGGATAAACTTTTGAGAATCGTTGATAAATGTGAGACTGAGAAAGGTGCCTTTACAAAGGACATAGCAACTCTATCCCATAGATTAGCAGATGCCAACTACACCATTCATCGCTTAACTCAAGATAATGTGAGTTTGAAACTTTTGGTTCATCAGAAAATCATAATCCATTATCTTTTAATTAATTGTTAAACTAATCGAGCTTTTATTACAGGAAAAATATAGGAATGATGTAAACTTAGCCATTCAACTGCTTCAATGCAAACCATCCAATTTTATAGGTCAGAAATACGAATCGGTGAGTAATTTATCTGAAGTCTTTTTCTTTTGAATTTCCTTAGATAAAATAAGAATGCTTAATTGTACATATAGTTTTTATAGACTGTTAAAAAGTTAAAAAGTTAATATTTAAAAGTCGTATTCAACTTTTTTCCAGTTACCTCCTGAAGTGCAAGCGAAGGTGAGAACCTACATAGCCCAAAAGGGTCCCTCTACCGAATCTAAATCAAGCGACGTAAAAAGCATAACTGTTCCCATATCGACGTTTCCACCAACAGCAATGGTTTACAATGTGTCTCGGACGAGTGTCTCACAAAATGCAGATCCCACCCATGATGATCCGAAACCTCCAGTTGATGTTGTTTCCGCAGCGATCATGGCAAAAGTTCTCGAGGATCGAGAAAAAGAGAGAATTTTTGCCAGACATTGTGAGACCTGTTCTTGTCACAGAAGCGTCTTAAAAGTCGATTCTGAAGTACAAACAATGAACACTTCGGAAACCTCCACTTGCAATGAGTGTCAAAACAGGCATGACACTTCAAGAGGCAATGATTTTGTACAAGACGGAGATACAGTCAACGATAGAAAAGATCACTTCAAATATGACCGAGCGGCAAAACAGTATAAACAAATTAGAGATTCCTACTCCCATTCTATTTTTTCCGATGTAAATGACTATTCCAAAACAGTTAGTAAAGTAAGGACACAAAACAGTGATAGTAGTGTGAGACACACAATTTATCAATGTGTGAACGAGGTAGCAGAGAACAAAAATAATCAAAAATCAGACGGTTTTAAGACATCAAGTCGTTCAATAGGATCGAGAAGCTACTCGAGTTTCAGAAACGTGACCAAGCACCAAAATTCTCTAAACTCGCAAAATATAACCGCTGAGACAAAGCTTCTGTCTCCGGAAAATTTCGAAGGTAAGCAAGAGGATAATGTTGACTCTGTGAATGGATTTAAGAAATTTAATCACTGGAGCGATGCGGAAAAAGTTTCGATGAAAGGACGAGCCGCTCAGGTTGACATTATTAATGACAGGCTTTGGAAGAGCAGCTGGATGACTTCCGAGCCTCAGTATTTTCGGGAACCTGGAGTGGATCGTCGAACTCGATCCGGGAAAGACACGCAAATAGATGTGATCAATGAGAGAGTCTGGAAAAATAACGGTAAATTGAAAACGAAGGAAGCTAAGCCGACACAACTAACTCTGATAGAAGTTGCAAGTACTGATGAATCGATGAACAACAGCGAAACAAGGCTTGCTGAAAGCACCGTTAGTCCCAGTTTCAGCAGTGACAGTGTCATTTTTTCGACCTCTGATCCCTCAAGCATTTCAAGTGATGTGACGCAGTCAACTAGCAAAGGTCCTTCTAAACAGGAAAAGAAAAGTTGCAATGCTGATTTGAAGGCCAACAAACAAGACAGACCTTTTGGGCCTAGAAATTGTGTGATGAAAGTCTCAGGAAAGTCAAATAATATTCTTTTAGATAATGTTGGAAATTACCAAACGCTTCTTTACGCAAACACGATTGGGACTCCGAACACTGCTATGGTTCACGCTACAAGTTCTTGTAGATCTGGGAGAACTGCATCTACTAGTAGTGAAGAAAATTCCTCGATTTTGTCTCCCGATAATGTCCAACTTCAGAGAGTCGCCGAATGGGTGAAATCTTCAGTTCAACCTGATAAATCTTCCGTACCATTCGATAAAACTTCTCTTAATTTTGATAAATCTTCAAGTTCGGAAATGAAGATTAATGATGTTACACATTTTGATAAAGTTCCACGGGACGAGGAGGTGGAAATTAAGACGAAGAATCTCGTTGATGAGTCCAAGTCTTCCGAAAGTTTGAAGAAGAAAGAAAAAGATCTCATAACATTCGACCCGAGCAGTGATGAAGAGAAAGATTTGAATGTTGTGGATATGTCGAAGGCGGATTCTAGTCCCGAAATTGATTACGAGGTCAAGATCACAAAAGAGATGGAAGAAACCTATTTAAAATTAACTGCAAGTTTAGATCCTGTTGCTTTAAGGCTGTCTAGCTTGACTGGTCCTGATTTGACGATCGAGAAATATAGGAAAGATCATAAACGTCTTCAGGTTCAAAAAGTTCCAGCAAAGTCAGGGTCGACAACGTAATATTACATCATAATTGTAGATGGTGTTTTATTAGTTCCTTAAAAAACGAAGTTTTATTTCGTTGTATCGAGGTGATTAAGAAATTGTTTTTTCTTCTAGGGTGAGTTGAAGAGATTTTTTTTGATCTGTTAAGTTATTTTAATTAAATTTTGTGTCATTCTGTTTCTAACTATTTTTGTTCAAGATTAGAAAATTTTCTAATTATTTCGAACTATTTTCCAAATATTTTATTAATGACTCACTCTTAATTTCCCATTTACTGCAGTTTTTTGCAGAATTAAATTAGCTTCATCTAGCTTCACTTGAACTTGTTTGTGATTATTCAGGTTACTCTTTACCAGTTCGCATTTGTTTATCAAATTTGAAATTGGTCTTTTTTGAATAAAGTAGGTATTGCAAAATTGGATTAACTTTCTGCAATGCTCGTGACAATATTAGAAGCAAGCCATATGTAATAAAATGAAAATAGACTGTATCAAGTTATTTGAGAACTCTCAATATTATTAAAAATATTCTTCTGTCGTTAATTGATATTTATGTTTACTAGAGATATTAAAAGTTTTGATTTTTTTGATAACCGTAAAATGATATAATTAGACATTTTTATCTTATCAATTTTGATTTCTCTTCTTTGATTCAGTTTTGATTTACCGCTTTCACTTTTCAAACGAAGTCTTGTGCACACTAGAAATCAGTATTAAATGAATGTGCTCAGAAAACACGTAACGACAATATTTTTTTCTATTACTGAACTTTTCATAACATTTCTCTATGTTTTAAACATTTTATAGACTTAGGGAATCTTTTTAAATTGCAATTTTATATGTCTTTTGTGATAAAAAAATCATTTTTGATGAGGAGAATTTTGTTTACGATGAATAACTCATTTTATTGAGTTTTTATTCCAGCGAATCTATTTTTTACGAATGTATCTTTAACTTGTGTAATTCTTAATTTCTATCGGATTAGGAATATAATCTACGTGTTGAGAATCATAATACAGGCCTATTGTACTATTAGCTAAAAAAAAGACTTGGAAAAAAAGAAATATTCCAAAATGCGAAACGTTTTTTCGGGGCAATAAAGAAAAAGAAAGAATGAAGTATTGTTCTATTATGTAGAATTTTGTGAATGAAGAAAAATTGATTATCATTCAAAGTAAGAAAATTATGAGAAATTCAGCTTTCAGTTTAAATATTATCAGTTGTAGTTGTGTGCCAAAATATTTTTTTGGGTTACATCTTTTATAAAAACGCTTATTATGTAAAATAAATCAGAGAAATAAAGTATTTGAAATTAGTTAAATAGCGATTAAAATGTAAACGAATAGAAAACCAAAGCTTGACCAAAGTCAATTTTGAAGTAGTAAATATGATTTTTTATTAGTGATGAACACAATCATAGAACTATTTACTTTTTCAAAAACTTTATTTATAATTATGGAATTTGTTATCAAACAATTCTTTATAAAGCTTAATATTTAACTGGGATAAATATTAATCTAATATTTTGAATACTATTCAACAAAACTGTGTATGAACTCAGTGTTCCTTCGGAAACTGTTTCTCATAATTTAACTAGACATAGACCAATATTACATATATTTATTTATCTGGAAACTACGATATAAATTTTAAATACAAATAGGAAACTTCTTTAAAAAAAAAAAACATGGAATGGTCTTATTGTCTTTCCTTGGTATTAAATAATAGCAACCTGTTTGATCAAAATACAACAAATATTGTATAATAATACTTTTTTTAGAAAGTATAAAAACTAGGACTATTGATGGGAAGTTAACTTTCTTTGTTCTACGAATAATAAAAAGGATTAGGGGTGATCCATAAACAGAAGACTCCATAGTGTAAATATTTAGAAGTAGTTATATGTTATTATAATACATTTCTTGCCTTTTATATTTTACTTTTTCTAATTTAAACACTTAATCATTTGGAACAATAATTTATTGTGTTAATGTAAAGTTTCTTTTTCATAATTTTTCTTTGCACATATTTAAAAATAATTTAGTCACTTTCGATAGAGTTTATTGTTGATTTTGAGGTGACTAATTATTTTGGGTGTACTTCCGAAAGTTCGTTATCTCCGATTTGTTGTACGCATACTTACACATTTATTTATATTATTTTGAAAATAATTAGTCTAAGGAAAAAATGTTTCAAAAAAAAGTTGTAGGATTTGAAAAAATACGTTTATAATCTCTGATACAATTTTTCCTCTAAAAGCATTATTTTTCAATAAAAATTATATTAAGAGTAGATTAAAAACTGGAATAAATAAGGGGTTATGGGTTTGTCCTTTTGATCAATCACAAAGGTGCATTAAGCCAATAAAATCGGAAGTTACTCACTTCCGGAAGTTTATCCATTGTTTTAATTCAACTACCCATCTCTAGTTTCACATAAATATACCCAGACGACTAATAACTTTGACATGATCAAACTGTATCTTAAGTGTTAAAATCTTCGCCGTTGTAATATATATACATGTATATTATATTATATATAAAATAATTGATATAGAATTAGGAAAAGTAGTCTTCTTAGTTATAGATTATAAAACAGTATGTGTATGTATTATATACATTCAGTAGACCATTCGAGCACACTATTGTTTACATATTCTACGTGTATATATATATATTGAAATGTGTAAAATATACGCATTTAAAGTGAGAAAAGGCTCTCTACTTTATCTGATTTGAATTTCCTATTTGACTTTCAAATTGGATATAAATACTCGTCAGAAGTGGGTTTCAATTAAAGATGATTTAATTTTGGCCATGGGAATAAGGTAGAATTAGAATTAAAAAATCAGGACTGAATTGGGATCGAAAAATGGCCCTACAATATTGGCATAATAAATTTTTTCAAATATAAATTATTACATTTAATTATGATATTATTAAATGTCGAAATTCTGTAAAATTTGTTTGCTGTACTTAATGAATTAGGTGAAAATTCGATACAGTATTGTGTTTAAACTTGAATAACAGATTGGTTCGTTATAGATGCAACTGTATACCTACAAGGAAGAAGCCCAGCCCAGTTCTGTTCAATCAGGCTAATGTTTCCATAATTTGGTGCTAGCCTTCGATGGCTTAATGAATGAATGGCCTCGTCTTCAGTGCTTCGGCGATATAACATCCAGAATCGGTTTCCCCAAGCGCACGAAAACCTTAAGTGTTCAATCTTGATTCAAAGCTCTGTTCAATATTTTCAGATTAGTCTTGTGAGTATGATTGTTTTTTTACATTTAAAGTTGCTATATACAGGATTTTGTGTAGAGACTCTGAGTTAGCTTTATGCTATTTTATAGTTTATTTAACATTTTAGAAACTTCCAAAGGATTTCGAAGGATTATATAGAATTTCCAGGCATTCTTTGAGATTCTTTGAGTTTTCTAATGATTTCAAGAGATTTTCAATAATTAAAAAAAATTTAGGAGATTTGTAGGAATTTAAAGGTATTACAATAGATTTTATAAATATTAAAAATATTAAATGAAATTTTAAAGGATTTTAATGTTCTTCATGGAATTTTAAAGAATTTCATGAAGTTTTTACGATTTTTAAAAGATTATGTGTAAATTTACAAAATTTAAAGAGATTTTTACGTATTTTATGGGCGTTGGACCCAAGTGAATATTGACCCAAGTTCAAAATTCTATTCTTCATTTTACTCAACGAAAACTATAGATATATATTTTTTTGCTCTGTAGCGCTAATCTTTTTTCAAATATAAGACTGCATACAGAGCAAAAAAATATTTAATTTCGATGTTTTTTGCATAAAACGAAGAATTCAAAATCTAACGTCAAAATTGAATTTTTTAATTCTACTTAAAAACTACTTGAATTAGATACTTTTTCGCTCTGTACGCATTTAATATTTGTGCAGTAAAATGAAGAAATCGAATTTTTAGATTTGAACTTGACTCCAACACCCTTAAGGGATTTAAAAGTTTTTCATGGAATTATAAAGGCTTTTAAGAAACTTGAAAGAGTTTTCAGAAATTTTAAGGGATTATAAATATTCTCGTGGAATTTTGAAATATATCAAGAGATTTTTAGGAATTTTAAAACAATTAGTAAAAAGTCAGGGAAAAATCAGGGAAATTAAAAAATTGAATCTTGTGGTCACCCTGGTATATGTTCCCATAAAATTAAAGCTGTTTTGCAATTTTAAGCACAAGAAGATAACGAAGTCTGAATATATACTTTTAGGGAGGCCTAAATTAAATATATTATAAATAGATTCATGATTGCTTCCTCGAAACCTTCTTTTTGCACAGCATGTCAGTTTGAAAAAAAAAGACCAGTCATCGAGACAGGAAGTTCTTAAATTCTTCCTACACTAAAAGTGTTCGGGTGGCGGTAACGGCTCTTAAAAAAGATTTGTAAATGCACGCGCGCAAGAGGGTTGACTCTATAGTTTGCTGGTGGGGATGTTCGATGTAGAATCAAGATACGCACGTACTTTTCCTCGACCTAGATCCCATTTCGAGGTCAAGCAGGGTCACTTACGAGGACACTAATTATTTAGGCGACTTCTGCTTGTCTGACAAAAGTCAGGTGCTTTCTACTTGATCAGTGGAACAAATTCCACCCCTATTTTCTGGCAATTAACTATTGTTCAATTTTAAGGGTGTTGGAACCAAGTGTTAAGCTCAAAATTCTATTCCTCATTTTACTCAACGAAAATTATAGATAAATATTTTTTTGCTCTGTAGCGCTAATCTTTTTCTAATTATAAGTCTGCGTACAGAGCAAAAAAATATTTAATTTCGATACTTTTTGCATAAAACGAAGAAATAAAAAATAAAACCAAAATTGAACATTTTCAGTTTATTTAAAAAATATTTTAATTAGATATTTTCTCGCTCAGTACGCATAATTCTAGTTAACAATTGATTAATTTTGCAAAGGGAAAAAATTCCAAACTTAATATTTGTTGAGTAAAATGAAGAAATCGAATTTTTAGATTAGAACTTGGCTCCAACACCCATAAGGGCTTGAAATCTGCAATATCAAAATTGTAGCCTGGACATTTTTTAAAGAGATTTGAGCGGCTACCCTTTTAAATCTAAAAAAGAGTAAACGCAAGAGAAAAATTTTAGAATTGGAATATGAGTCATGAAATTATTTTCTTATTTGAAGTCCTCTTCCGTGGGAGAAAAAATTTCAAAATTGTTAATCGAAATTAAGTTTCAGGAAATTACTGCATAGACCTACGCAAGTTTTCTTTCCTTATTTCAGTGAAGATATACATATATAGTTCACAGGAGAGCCTGTAATTTTGATGCAGTCCTATTATTTTCACAGAAATTGCTGTACTTTTCTTCGTGCATGCTTACAGGTCATAGGTAGTTATAGGAGAGATATATAACAAAATTCTTATCTGGGATTAAGAGTGATTAAATTATATAACTAAATTAAGCAATTTCAGGTTTTTAAAAATTTTCAAATAGAATTTCAAAAGGAAGTTCTCTTATTAATTATTTATTTATTTTATTTTCTTATTAAAAGATATATAATGACATGAATGTACTTAATATTAAAACTGGATTTTGAGTTCATGAAAGAGAGAAAGTACAACATATAAATCATTCTAAAAAAACTGGTTTTAATAAATTTTAAGAATGATAAATGATGCGATACAATTTAGGTACTCTTGCTTTATTTTCACCGTTTATATCAAATTATTGTGTCGTATAAATCTTTTTGTCAAATGCAGAAGAAAAGTGTGTCGCTCTGAGATTCTCGTTACACTTAGAAAATTCTCGACAAATGGTAGCTTTCGTAGCATCCTCATCCGTTACGATTCTTTGACATTTTATAATTTGCTTTCCACTTTCATGCATCCTGGAAGATTCTTTCTTGATAAACAAGAGAAATCTAATTTTTAACAATTTATGGAATATATTCAATTAAATACTTCATTCAAAGTGAGAGTTTTTCTTAATTTGCTCTTTTACGGCCAAGAGATGAATATTATTTTGTAGCTGATAAAACAGTATCCAGATAGCAATAATTATAATTGTATCATCGATTTTTTTATTCAATTATCGGATTTCTTAGTTAATTGTCCGAAAAATGTAGTTAAAAAAGCAGTATAAGCTTGATTTTTTTTTTTAATTAAAAAATTTCTGTAAAAAGGATATTACCACAGAGGTGTAGATATATTGGACGCGAGCGCGATTGACCACTTTCTTGCTGTGAAAAGTGGAGAGTCAGTAAGAACGCGTTCGCGCTCACGCGAAGACGTGACTGGGTGCTATTCGATCCAAGAAACGTGTATTCGCTTAGAAGGTTGTAAATGTACCTCGAGGCTTCAAATTTGTGCTTTTGCGCTTTTATTAAACTTAGGTAATGACTAAACTTAAAAAATTCAATTTTTTGGTATTTTCTTCTCTCTAAACTTGAACCAGTCAAATTTAACTGATTACCAGTCAAATTCCACTGATTTGCAGTGACTCTTTTCTCACGACTTTAATCAGTGAAAACTCACTGAAATTTTTAGTAGTTTAGTGAAGATGACTGAAAATTTCAGTGACTTTTGACTGATTCTTAGTGAATTTTCACTAATTAAAATCGTGAGAAAAGAGTCACTGAATATCAGTGGAATTTGACTGATTCAGTTTTAGAGAGTTTATTAATAGAAACTTATATTTTCCTATATCTGCTTAAATTTCGGCTACATGCAACCTGTAGCAAAATCGAGGCAAAAAACGACCACTTCTTTATTCAAATACTATTTTTAAAATAGTGAAAATTTTTTTAAGTAAATAGAAAATCAGAAGCTTTAAGTTAAAACATCTAAATAACTTTATATAAAGTTTTCTTAATACTATAATGAAATTTTTGAAAAATAAAAACTAGTGAATTAAAAATGTTTTATGTATTTTGATACATTTTAAACGTTTTAATTTAAAGATTATTAGAATTGATTTATAATTTACACGTTCAGTTAAAACCACGTGTCTTACTTATTATTTTCTTCTTTATAGTATTTATGATTTATCTTTTAATGAGATCAAGTTTACATTGAAGAAAAATCTATAAGCTGCTAGAAAGCTTTAAAAACATTTGTTTTTACTACAATTTTTACTACCTGAAGGTTTTAATGTTATTCTTAAGAATGATTGTTTCGGGTAATAATTTTACACTCAAGGTTCAAATCGATATTTATTAGGTTTACTAAAATCTAAATTCAAGATTTCTATTTCCTAAAAATTCACAGTGTTTTATTATTCAAATTGCGATACTATTGCAGAATATTATTCCTTAAAAATGGTAAAAAGGACATTTATCATCTTTTTATTTCGTGGAAATGTTGAAGAGAAAAAACAGTGGCACTTGAAATTCAGTGTTAAAAATTAATAGATTACTATTATCAACAACATGATAATCAGTCATACTTTCTTCATTTCATAATTGGAACAATTATATTCTTAATGCTTCTGCATCTTAAGCTAACAGATAATTAAAATTATTTATTTAAACTTATTTATATTTAATTCTCGATTTCAAAAGATTAAATCGCTTTGCCTCTCTCTAAAACTGAATCCGTCAAATTCCATTGATTTTCAGTGACTCTCTTCTCACGATTTTAATCAGTGAAAATTCACTGAGAATCAGTCAAAAGTCACTGAAGTTTTCAGTCATCTTCACTAAACTACTAAAAATTTCAGTGAGTTTTCACTGATTAAAGTCGTGAGAAAAGAGTCACTGCAAATCAGTGGAATTTGACTGGTAATCAGTTAAATTTGACTGATTCAAGTTTAGAGAACATTTAAATAATTGATGAAACTTCCGTAATTAAAAATTGAAGTTTAAAAGGAGTTTTCTATTTTAAGACAAAAAAAATGGATTTATGCACTTGATTTAAAAATCTGCATATCATGTCTTGTGAGGATGCAATTAGCAAACAGATCGCGTTTGTTTCGCTGAGAATAGCCTAATATCTACTTATGTTAGTGCAGAAAACGCAAAACACGTTTCCACCTTTCTATTGATCTTCTACGTTCCGGTTAAAATACATGAGGGCAAATTAAAAAAAAATTATAGGTTTTTTTTTTGGACTTGCATCATTTTCTTAGGAAGAAGAAATTATACAATTGGTTGGAAAGTAATGCTAGTGAGCCATTTGTTCCTGGTAATATATTTCTGTTAAAATAGTACTATAATACTGTAATTCTATAGTTATAGTTTAATTAGAAAGAGTTTTTTTTCCCATCTACACTAATTGATAAACTATGTAGCATTAGGTAAGTAAAAGCCAACTTTATTGCATTTCTTGGTAATTCAACCAGACAGAATTACAAACTATATGCTGTAACTCTATCATCAATTTTAATTAATCAGCTCATCAATTTAACACAGAAAAAAAGTCTTAAGGGTGTTGAGTGAAGCTCTAATCTAAAAATTCGATTTCTTCATTTTAGTCAACAAATATTAAATTTGGAATGTTTTCCTTCCGTAGAATTAATCAATTTTTAACTAGAATTATGCGTACAGAGCGAGAAAATAACTATTTGAAATATTTTTTAAGAAAAATGAAAATATTGAAGTTTTAAGTGAGATTTTGAATTCTTCGCTTTATGGAAAAAGTATCGAAATTAAATATTTTTTCTCTCTGTACGTAGACTTATATTTGAATAAAGATTAGCGCTACAGAGCGAAAAAATATTTATCTATATTTTTCGTTGAGTAAAATGGAGAATTTAATTTTAAGCTTAACAGTTGGGTCCAACGCCCTTAAATCAAGCCAAAAAGTCAGTTTTTGGACTTAAAACTAAATTTAAGCCAAAAAACTGACTTAAATTGTAATAAAAACTAGACTTTTTGGCTTGATTTAAGGGTGTTGGACCCAAGTCTTAACTTAAAATTTCCATTCTCTACTTTACTTAACGAAAATTATAAATAAATATTTTTTCGCTCTATAGCGCTAATATTTTTTCAAATATAGGACTGCATACAGAGCGAAAAAATATTTAGTTTTGATAGTTTTTGCGTAAAATGAGGAATTCAAAATCTGACTTCAAAATTCAATATTTTCATTTTACATAAAAAAATATTTGAATTAGATATTTTCTTGCTCTGTACGCATAATTCTAGTTAAAAATTGATTAATTCTACAGAGGCAAAAAATTTCCAATTTAATATTTATTGAGTAAAATGAAGAAATTGAATTTTTAGATTAGAACTTGGCTCCAACACCCTTAAGACTTTTTTTTCTGTGAATGCGCAGTGAAACGGATCTAAAGTTCAGAATGGTCTCTAAAAAATTTTTTATGAAATTTCTGTAATTTTCTTCTTAATTGAGAGTTGACATGTTTAGAATTTATATCCAAATAGAAAAGTCAAGGGTATCGCAATTTAATTTTGATATTATGCTTTTGTAATGTCTTTCCTTCGAATTAGTTTGAATCATGCATCGATTTTTATGTGGGAAGTTTAAGTTTGTCATTGAATGTGGTATAAGAAGGCGTTTTTTTATCTTTATAGGTCGATCTTGTGTTCAGCTAATTTTATTGAATAAAATACTTTTTTCTGGACACTTTTATAAAGATTTGTTGACAGAAAGTATAAAAGTTAATAGAAGAGTATAAAACTTGATAGAAAAGTATAAAAGATTCAATTTGTAACGAGCAGATGTGAATGATTGATTATAAATTGATGTAATGTGCATCAAAAATAGAACACATGTTTTCCGAGTCTATAAATGTTGGTCAGGAGTTATTGGTACTAGTAATTAAAATTTGGAACCATTATAGTGGACATTGTCCGTGAATTTGGAAGTCTAATGATAATTGGTGTTGCAAGTTTATGTCGTGCAATTCAACGGATGATTCGTGTCAAACAGCAGTTGTAAATCTTTTACGAGGCCATTTCTAGGTCTACATCAATCACCCAACCACGTACCACAGCTTTAATGTCTCATCTGAATTAAACTAATGATAAAATTGACAATGATACATCCACTGCATTGAAATTAATTACAACTTTAGTACCTCAACTTTTATTTTTGAAAATCGGGTCAATAAGTTCCAGAATTGAAAATTGAATGTGAAATTTTCACATAAAATATGAATTGGACCGAATCTTCTTATTCTTTTTGATAACCTTCGCTTTGGCAATGGAAGATACGAAAGGTTATCGATGTGCAAAAATAAGACGTAATTGATATTTAAAAATAGTAGGAAGAAAAGGAATAAAAGAGATAATAACCGGATTTTTATGCCAGGTAAAAGCACATGAGCGTAAATCGAACGCAGTTTCGTGTTAAATTACATGGTTTGGAAGCGTTTGGAAGAGGAATTTCCTTCATGCTCTCCTCACCTAATTACGTGCGATTCATGACCAACATGACCGATATGATGGGCAGAAATTACTTCCTTATATGACAATTTGCTGTTTAAACGTGTTTTATGGACTAACGCTTCTATCATTATCAACGGTACATTGCATTTATTATTGTGCAGAGTAATATGGTCGCTTTGAAGGCATCATAACTGTTTCTTCTTTATTTTCTTATATCTTTCTTCTTATTATATCTGATTCTGTATATGATGTACCATTATATTATTATATTAATATAATTATATTATTATATTAATACAATATTTGAAATGAACTTCAATTTCTTCTGAAATTTAACGAATGGAGTGACATAATGAAAGCAGTAGAATGACGATAACGTTTCTTTGTTTTCAGAAAAGTGAGGAATGCAATAATACGTGGGACATTGAAAAATGGAAAATGTAGTGCACATTGCACCGTAACATCCTAGGAGGTGGTGTGAGTACGATGCTCCCGCGTATGAGAGCGTGAATATCATGCGTTATTCCCCTGGGAAGGATAGCGGTGAGCACAACGGGAGTGAGTAATTATTTCAATGACAATCATCACAGAAATTCACTCATTGACTAAACTTCAGGGTGTCTACTACCGGAAAAAAACTACTATAGTGTGGCCACAAGATTCAATTCTCAATCTATCTGACATTTTCCTGACTCTCAGATAAATTTCCATGACATAAAAAAATTAAAAACCTTGGAAGTCTCTTAAAATTCATTGAAATTTCTTGAAATTCCTGGAAACGTCTTAAAATTTCACGAAATCTCTTCAAATTTATTAATATTTTATGAGATCCCTTCAATGTTCACTAATAATCTTTTTAAAATTCCTCAAAATTATTTGAAATACTTTAAATTCCACGAAAAACTTCAAAATATTTTAAAATTACTAAAAGTCTCTTAAAATTTCCTCTAATTCTTCAAAATTTCAAAAAAAATTTTCAGAATCTCTTGAAATATTTTTACATTCCACGAGGAGCTTTAAAATCCCTTAAAATGCATCAAAATCTCTTCAAATTATTGGAAACCTATTGAAGTCCCTTACCTACACTGAAATCCCGTAAAATTCGATTAAATTTTTTGATATTCCTAAAAACATCTTTAAATATCTTAAAATTTCTCTAAAATATTTTAAATTCCATGAAATCCTTAACACTTATCTTACAAATCTTTTAAAATTCATAAAAATCTCGTGAAATTTGTTTAAATCCACTAAAGTGCATTAAAATACGGGGAAAAATCGGGCATACGCCTGGAATTTTGTATACTTGGAAAAAACCGGGAATACGCCTGGAATTTGTTTTTAATCCTGGCATTTTTTCCAAGAACCTACTTTTATAAACTATTTTTGTTTTCTGGCATAGCAAATAATGTCTACCAAGGAAATAAGTTCAGTTATTGTTTCATATATTTCATAATTTGATTGAGTAACTTAGTTGCTCAAAATTAAGTCTGATTAGTAGTTGAGTAAATACTTGCAGTATTACACATATAATTTTTATAATTTATTTAACAAATTTTAGAAACTATCCAAAGATTTTGAGGATTATAAATAATTTCCAGGTATTCTCTGAGATTCTCTAGGTTTTTAATGATTTCAAGACATTTTCAATAATTTTAAAGGATTTAAAGAGATTTTTAAGGAAGATTAGAGAATTCAATGAATTTGTAAGGAATTCTAAGGAATTTTAAAGGACTTAAAAAAGTTTGTAAAAATTTTAAGATATTTTGATTTTTCGAAGTGATTTTAAGGGATTTTAATGTTTCTCATGGAATATTAAAATCCCTCATGAGATTTTTTAAGAATTTTTAAAGATTTTGTGTAATTTTAGGGTATTTTGAAAAGTTTTCGAAAATTTTAAAAGATTTTTTACGTATTTCAAGGTATTTAAAAGTTTTTTCGTGGAGTTATAAAGGATTTTAGGAAACTTGTAAGAATTTTAAGCAATTTTTATTGTTTTAAAGTGATTTTAAATGTTCCTCGTGAAATTTTAAACAATTTCACAAAATTTTTATGATTTATAAAAGATTTTATAGAATTTTAGAGGAAAAATTTTCAAAAATTGTGAGATTTTTACGTATTTTAAGGGATTTAAAAGTTTTTCGTGAAATTTCAAAAATGTTTGTAAAAATTGCATGTAATTTTGACATTATAAAAATTATTTTAAGGAATTTTAATAGTCCTCATAGAATTAAAAAAAAATCAAGTCACTTTTACATTCTCATCAGAAAATCTATTATTGATTTTTAAAAAATTTTTGTGAGATCTTTTATTTCAAGAGTTTTTCTTTAGAGATTTTAATGCACATTAGGGAATTTTACAGAATGTCTCTAGATTTTTATGATTTGTAAAAGATTTTGTACAATAATTGTAAAGGATTTCATGGAATTTTAAGATATTTAAAGATGCTTTCAGGAATTTCAAGAAATTTCAATGAACTTTAAGAGATTTCAATAGTTGTTGTAAATTTGAGAGCTTTTTACGAATATTAAATGTTGTAAAGTGATTTTAAATTTCAAAAGATTTAAAATGAAAGTATCTGAAAGTTAGGCAAAAGTCAGGGAAATTTCAGGGAATTTAAAAAATTGAATCTTGTGGCCACCCTGCCTTAGTTTATTCTTAAAACGAGTAAAAGTATTATATAGATAAATAATATATAATAAGCCCGTAGGCAAAAAGACATTGTCATCCTAAAGACGTCTAAAGACATCCTTAGGACGTCTATGACAATCCAATGATGTCCTAAAGACGTCTCACGTCCAAAAGACGTCTTTTTGACATTATTTTGACTGATATGTCATGGACGTCCTCAGGATGTCAATGTCTTTTTACCCACTGGGAAACTCTATAATATGTTGGATTTGTTGATTTAATATGTTAACTTCATGATAGTAAATGTAGCATTAAAGTGTGTTTTTACTTTCCTGAAAAATCAGGGATTTAGCCTTGAAAAACTGGGAAAACGCCTGGAATTTGAATTGGTTGAGTCAATAGACACCCTGGACTAAACATTATGTTCAGAAAACATTCTTTTCAGTTTGATCCAATTCTAGGAAGAATGTTGCTGTATATTACCAAGTCGAGCAATTATGTAAATTAAGAAATTAAATGTGAATTAATGATATTTAAGACATAATGACATTTAAAACATAATGATGTATGTAAAAAACATAATGACATTGAAATAGCGTTGATTGATAGTATAAAATACATGTTATAGCAGGTCTTCGAGAGACTATGAGATCAACGTGAAGGGTTCAAGGGATTAATTATGAGGCGGATCGATCCGGATAATCATGGACCTCGAACGGGCCCACCACCCTTTCGAGTCCTATCTGGAGGAGGACATTGCCTGTTATCACCCTCACCACCATCGCCACCGCCTCCCCGAGCACCTGAGCCTTACAAGGTCGGACCATCAGCCTCTTCATATACCCGAGCTCATCGTCGATCGAGTTTCGTGATTATTGCGGAAACTCGACCAATTACTCCCGATTCTAGGAGTCCTTCTCCTCCCAGTTTAGCCACAGGTAGAGTTTCTCCCTTCCGGGGTCGAGGATTTAAAGGACCTCTACCACATGCACAGTCCAGGCCACAAAGTCCTGATAATTTTCAACGAAGAAGAAGAAGCAGCGGCAGATTAGATAGAAGAGGTAATCATTTTATTGATTTTACGTATTATATTATACTTGAACTTGAAAATAAATTGTAATCAATTCTGATTTCAGTTTCAGTATCTCAGCAGAATAGTCCGAAGCGAAGTCTGATTCCCCAGCCGACTCGAAGTCGTTCGATATCACTGACGAAAGTAAATGAAAGAAAAGCGTCCCCGAAATTCGGTAGAAGAGCAAATTCGAAAAATAATTTAGTAGTTCCAAACAATGGAGCTTTGAGTCGTAGACCGTCTTTAAAACGTCCAGGGCTGCCACCTATTCAAGGAACACCAACAAAACCTGCCGAGAAGCCCTCTCTTAAAGTTCGTCCTCCTCAAACTCAAAGTTTGAAACCTTCGCCGCAAAAAGCGAGGAGGAATTCTTTGCTGCAGCCGCCAAAAATTATTTCTAAACCGAAGAAATCATCAGACCAGCAGAAATCTTCCAGCACTGAAGGTCTTTCTTCTCCGTCTAAAATTCCTCTGCGACGTGGTTCAATAACTAATAATAAATCTGCCTCGTCTCAATCCTTGTCCTCCAACAAACAAGGAGGTCTTCCTCCTTCTTCCAAGTTAGCAAAGTCCCTCGAGAAAGTTGGGGATAAAAGTAACAAAAAAACTATTCAGAAGCCAGTTAAAAAACCGGAAGGAAAAAGTGTCAACAATACGAGCCTTCAAGTTCCTAAGAGTAAAAGTTCGGATAAAGGGGTGAAGATGACAGATGGTAACTCTTGCTCGAATATTATTGAGGAGGCTGCCAAGATTTTGGAAGATGATTTGGGATTGGCGAATTTGTTGAAACAATCTTCTGGGGCAACTGGAACAAAGAGTGTTGTTAATACGACCACCGCCACTGCTGTTCAACCTTTGCAAATTGATGCGACTGCCATAAGTTCAGAGAAGGAGACTGTTGCCAAAATTGGGGGGAATGGAAATCAGAAGAAAGGGGATCTTCTAGCCAAAAAGGAAGCAAGTAATCATCCAAATGGGAAGGAGAAGAGCAAAGGTGTTGAATCTTCTTCGGATGCTAAGAATGGTGATCAGAAGACTGTTCAGGGTATGAAATTTTGTATTTAGTTATTTTTGTCTTTCAAATATTTTATTCTTAGCCCCAGTTTTTACGTCTCTCGTGGAAATATTACAGGGTGGCCACAAGATTCAATTCTTCAATCTATTTGACATTTTCCTAACTTTCCCCTGACTCTCAGATAAATTTCCATGACATAAAAAAATCAAAAACGGAAGTCTCTTAAAATTTATAGAAATTTCTTGAAATTCCTGAATACTTCTTAAAATTTTTTGTAATCCTTCAAAATTCTAAACAATATTTTTAGAATCTTTTGAAATATTTTTACATTCCACGAGGAACTTTAAAATCCCTTAAAAGGCATTAAAGTCTCTTAAAAGTATTGGAAACCTACTGAAATCCTTTATCTATACTGAAATCCCTTAAAATTCGCTGAAATTTTTTGAAATGCCTAAAAACATTCTTAAATATCTTAAAATTCAATTACAATATTTAAAATTCCATAAAATATTTAACACTTATCTTACAAATCTTTTAAAAATCATAAAAATCTCGTGAAATTTTTTTAAATCCCCTAAACTGCATTAAAATCTCTAAAAAACAACTCTTGAAATAAAAAATCTCACATAATCTTATAAAAACCAAAAATGACTTGAAATTTTTTAAAATTCTATGAGAACTATTAAAATTTCTTAAAATCATTTTTAAAAAGTCAAAATTACTTAAAATTTTTACAAGCTTCTTAAAATCTTTTAGAATTGCACGAAAAACTTTCAAATCCCTTAAAATATGCAAAAATATCTTAAAATTCTTGAAAACCTCTTAAAATTCCTTAAACTTCTACAAAATTGTTTATAAAACATAAAAATTTTGTGAAATTCTTTAAAATTCCATGAAAAAAATTTTAATTCCTTAAAATAACTTAAAATTCTTACAATTTCCTTAAAACCTTTTATAATTCTACGAAAAACCTAAAAAAAATCCCCTAAAATATATAAAAATATTTAAGATTTTTTGAAAACTTTCAAAAATTCCACAAAATCTTTTAAAAATCATAAAAATCTGGTGAAATCCTTTTAAATTCCATGAGGAACATAAAATTCCTTGAATACCCTAAACTTCCTTAAAAATCTCTTAAAATTCAATATAGTCCTTTAAAATTCAACTAAGACTTTTAAATATTATAACTTATAAATATTATACATATAATCACTTTTTATTCCTAGAAACCTCTTAAAATTCCTAAAATGTCTTGAAATCATTATAAACCTAGATAATCTCAAAGAACACCTGAAAATTATTTACAATCCTTCGAAATCCTTGAATAATTTCTAAAACTGGTTAAATAAATTATAAAAGTTCTATATGTAATAGGAAATAAATAACATAAGTTGTTTTTTCCTTGATTCCAGGTCAAGAAACCACCCACAATTCCAAAGCGCCAACAGCCAATATATTAGGCAACCCCATATCAACCACCGAAAGTAAAAGCACGACTCCAGACGATGTGGTAATAATTGGTGCAAATTCCTCAGGGAATTTGTCTCAAAGTATGATTAAACACTTTGGAAAAAATGCTAAAGAATCTGCAAATGAAGCCCAGCAATTATCCACCATGAAAGCACCAACGACTACAACAGATACGAATTCAAAATCAAAACCTAATGAAAAATCTAGTGAACCAAGTGCACAAATGAATCCTGTGGAAAATTCTAAGGAAAGGACTAAAGCAGAGATAGAAGTCGTTGCTGAGAGTAATAATCCTTCGAATAAAAAATTGGAGGGCCAGGTTCAGGGAACTGAACATCGTCAGACTGATATCAATGATAGTGAGCAAAAAAGTGTCCCAACATCAACAAATGGTTCGGGCTCAGTGACTGCGAGAGTGACTGACATAGCAAACACCTCCAGTGCAAATAGTGTCGAAAAATTTCATAAACAGGGTAGTAGTGTGTCTTTAAAATCCTCTGCTGGAAAATCCTCGGATTCACTTGGCAGTATTCGATCCACGGACACTGGAGTTAGTTTAAATACAGTTAGGGGTGTTTCTTCAGTCAGGGAAAAAGAAGGGGTGCACTTGGAAAAAAGGCCTCAGGAAATCGAAACTCTCAGTGGAAATGTCGGTCATCCTAATCGGAATGGGGAACCAAAGTAAGTTTCCTTTTTTGCTTTTTTAGTATCGATGAAAAAATATCATCCATAAACTGTTGGAGACATTCCTAAATACAGGGGCGTTATTAAAAAATAATCATTAAAGCAGACTAAAGGCCTAAAGCTATATTAAACTCGGATTTTTTCGATTTCGAATATTTTTCGTCGTGAAAATGATTGGATTGAAGTTTCAGACGTCTAGTCTGACGATTTTTTATTTTTATATATTTATTGGAATAAAAATATTTCAAAAATTAGTTTCCACAGTTTCTAAAACCCAAAATTTGTATTTATATACTGGCAGAAATTTCATACTGAGCATTGTGCGGAATTTAAAGGATTGAAAAAGATTTTAAGTAATTTTGAGGACTTTCAGGATTTCAAGGATTATTTTTCAAATCTTGAGATTTCCAGAAATATTGAAGGATTTTACGAGATTTCGTGTCATTTTTAGGAATTTAAGAAACTTCAAGAAATTTAAAGGGACTTTTAAGAGCCTTCAAGGAATTTTAGGAGATTTCATAATATTTCAAGAGATTTTAACGAACTCCATGGAATTTAAAAATATTTCAAAAGAGTTTAAAAAATTTAAAGAAGATTGTAAAAATTTCAAATAATTTAAAAATATTTTATGGGATTTAATTTGATTTCGTCTGTATTAGAATCAATTATTCCTTGAAATTCTTTAAAGTCACGTAAAGAATGATTAAATCCCTTAAATTAAAATGTCTTTAAATCTTGCGAAAACTCTTGAATATCCTTAAATCATTTAAAACTTTTTTGGAAACCCTTTGAAGTTGCTTAAAATCTCGAAATTCCTTAAAATTCTTCGAAGATCCTTAGAATTAAATGAAATTCCTAATATCATGAAATTCCTTCATTTAAAATTTCCTAAAATCCCAGGCAATTCCGGGTAAATTTCTGCTAGTAAATAAATAAAAATACACAGAAAAAAGAAAATCAGTTTTAAGACTAAGAAATCTAAAAACAAGACTAAAAACTGACTTAATACTGAAATTCAGCCTAAAAACTGATTTCAGTTGTAAACACTTTCAGTGCTTGTTTTTTCTGTGTAAAAAATATTTTTTGGCATTTTCTTATTTTGATATTCTTAATCTAATAAATATAAAAAAATAAAATAAAAAAACTTTGTCAGGCTAGACGTCTGAAACTTCAACCTAATGTGAAAATGAAGACTTCCTAGAGACGATATCGATCTGGATAATGGATACTTATCGATCATCTTCCGTAATCTGAATTTCAAATAAGATTCATTCGGGCAAAGAAACGTGCAAGGAAAGATATGTTTGTCAGATTGAAAAATTGTTGTTTAGAAATCTCTTTTATTACGCGAGGAATAAATAATGTAAACGGCTCTTGAATGAAGTATTGAGCGGATTTACGGATGCTTGCCAGAAAAAGATGAGCTGATTAGATTCGTTCTATACGTCACTTCTACTCACTGTTCAGCACTAGTGAACTCATAATGTATGTTTGTTCCAGGCGTAAGCCTTTTACGTTTACTTAAGTATTCCACTTCTTCGAGAAAGTTTCTTCCGCATTTCCCAATTTTTGATTTATTCTTCGAAATTAGACCTTTGTTCTTACATCACTCTAAAAGTAAAATTAAAACCGTATATTTTCTAATCGTGAATCAGATCACTGAACACAATCAGAAAGTAAATATTTCCAAATGGATACAAAAACATTGAAATTGACTCTTAAAAAATTCGACGATTAATCGTGATCTCCATTAGTCCTGAAATAGAATTAGAACCAAATATCTGTAAGAATAATGCAATCTTGATGATTATCACACATCACGTTCTTCTCTTTCACAAAAGTGGAACAACGCCATAAAGCTTAAGCGCATAACGAAAGTGTATTAGTTCTGGTAAAATCACCGTTGCCCATGCAATTAGGAATAACGGGAAATTTCTAGAAAATTAAAAGAACCGTTCCTATTACAGTGGAAAATTAGCTCTGCAGTTTTAACGCAACCTTTAATCATTTTTAAAGTACAATCAAAAAAGAGGGACACGAAAATTAAGATCTTGTTGATTTTGCTCTCTAAACTTGAATCAGTGAAATTTAACTGATTACTAGTCAAATTCCACTGATTTGCAGTGACTCTTTTCTCACGATTTTAATCAGTGAAAAATCTACTGGAAATCAGTGAAAAGTCACTGAAATTTTTAGTAGTTTTGTGAAGATGACTGAAAATTTCAGTAACTTTTGACTGATTCTCAGTGAATTTTCACTGATTAAAATCGTGAGAAAAGAGTCACTGAAAATCAGTGGAATTTGACTGATTTAGTTTTAGAGAGTGGAATTTGGTGGAATCTCTCTTTAAATTCATCCTATCTTAAAAAAATGGTGTGAAATGTCTCGAAAATCTCGCATACATTGTTGTTGCAAACCTGATTGGTTTTTGAATGACTTGAAGTTGAAAAAAGAAAAACAAACTAATGATGCAAAAAAATGTCAGGAAAACCTTCGAAATACGTTAAAATTTCTTAAAACTCCTGACAACATCTTGAAATCCCTTAAAAATTCACAAAAACGATTAAAATAATTTTGTTATGAAATTTTAGGGAATTTTGAAAAGTTTTGAAAAATTTTAAAAGATTTTTATATATTTTAAGGGATTTAAAAATTTTTCGTAACATTTTAAAGGACTTTAAAAGTCTTGTATGAATTTTCAGTAATTTTAAAAGATTTTAAGAGGTTTCTATGAATTAAAAGGGATTACAAGAGATATGTTAAGGTTTCTTGTGGAATTTTAAAGAATTTCTTAAAATATCCTTAAATTCCTTGAAATTCCAGAACCTCATTTAAAATTCCTAAAAACCCCTTAAAATTCATACAAACCTTTTGAAATCCCTTAAAATTCCACGAAAATTTAGAAAAATGTAGAAAATTTTTGAAATCATTTAAATACGTTTAAATTTTTTTTAATTCTTAGAAACCTCTTAAAATTGCTCAAAATTTTAAAACATTTAGAATTCCTTAAAAAATCTAAAAAAAACTTGTGAATTTCGTAACAATCACTTGAAAGTCGTCAAATTCCATAAAATCCCTCGCAATTGTTATGAATCTCTTAAAATATCTGAAAATTCCTCGAAATTCTAGAACCTTATTTAAAATTCCTGAAAACCCCTTTAAATTCATACAAACCTTTTGAAATACCTTAATATTTCACGAAAATTTAGAAAATTTTAAAAATCACTTAAATTCGTTGAAATCGTTTAAAATTCTTAGAAACATCTTAAAATTCCTCAAAATTTTAAAACACTTGAAATTCCTTAAAAGTCAAAGGGATGATTACAAAAGATATGTACAATATTTAAAAGGTTTAGTGTAATTTTAAAGTTCCTTGTGGAATTTTCAAGAATTTTAAAAAGCTTGTAAGAATTTTAAAAGGAATTCATGAAATTTTAAAAGATTTTTAAGGAACTTTAGGGAATTCAAAGAATTTTAAGGAATTTTAAAGTTCCTCGTGGAATTTTAAAGAATTTCACAAATTTTTTAATATTTTCTACATTTGATTTTTTAATGACTTGAAGTTCTAAGAAATTAAACAAATAATCGTGTTGTACTGCTAGTTTAATTAATTTAAAAAAAAAAATAGCTTATTTAGGAATTGATGCACTGAAAAAAAGGTTTGGTTCAGACAACAAAATGATTTTGTTGATATTTGTGCAACAAAATTTTTTTGTTGGCTCAACCAAATTATTGTTGGGTCAAAAAAACGTTTTGTTAAACCAACAAATCGTTTTGTTGAACTAACAAAAATTTATTTCAGCCAACAAAACATATTTTGTTGCACAAAATATTGTTTTGAGTGTGTTACGAAGATTGCAGTGTTTGTTTCTTATCTGAAGAGGGTTGAAATCCACAATAAGGCTAGGCTAGTGGAACTGGCCATAAGCCATGCAAATCAGGGAACAAAGACGGCATGGCTGTCCAGTTCAGTCCATGTAAGGTCCAGAGTTCCTTGACCCCGGTTAGTTATAAACCTCCACCTTCGGTCAGAACCAAAGCAAGCGGTTTTATCGATCCCAAAAAGATTTACATCGACGTCTATTCCGTCGACGGATACAAGGGGTTTATAAATTAGAATGCAGCGGGTGCTGGGTGGAGGCTTTGACTCCACGCGGTAATTTCGTCGTAGTATCCTCTGTAATTAACGCACTCACGTGACGATCCTTTGGTATAGCGTAATCCACAACCAGAAACTTTCAATCAACGCAGGAAACCTTATATTAGACCTTAAATTGACCTTAAATTAAACCTTGAACCCCTTAAATCATGCACTCTCAGAAAAATATTTTATGCAACAAAATATGTTTTGTTGGCTGAAAAAAATTTTTGTTAGTTCAACTAAACGATTTGTTGGTTTAACAAAACGTTTTTTTGACCCAACAATAATCTGGTTGAGCCAACAAAAAAATTTTGTTGCATAAATACCAACAAAATTATTTTGTTGTCCGAACCAAACCTTTTTCTCAGTGCATGATTTAACTACATGTAGTCTTTTATTTTTGGTGATTTTGAACAGAATTTGAATTTTTTGTATTCAAGAAACCTGCTTTAATAAATTTAAACTTTATAATTGATCGAAAAACTCGATGCTGCTCGAAAAAGTGTGTTTACACATTTTTTCTCAGCGAGGAATGACCAGGTAGATGAATGGATTCATCTACATTAATATCAGATCGAAGAGGCATAAATTCCTCGGCTAGCATAGCCCAAAATCAAAGAAAGGGAGCGAAGTGACCCAAGTCCAGTCGCGTGCGGCCAAGGTCGAGACACACATCTATATTTCACTCACTCATGTTCTTGTTTTTGCTTATAGTACTTCATAAACCTTAAAATATATATCTGCTGTGTCAGTGTGTCGCTGTTTACCAAGTTGCAATTCCAATTGTTCTGATTAATTTATTTCTCATATTAATTTTATGTATTTTTTGATTTTAATACTGTTGCTTCTAAAGTTACATACGTTTGGAAACAGGAGGAATGTTTGTAACCATAATACCTACCAATATTATTAGTAATGAAGCTATTGATTAATGTTGCGTGATGCATGAACAAAATTATTACTTGAAACCCCTGAAACAGAAGCAGTGCATTTACACCCAGAAAAAAAATTTGTTTGAATCAAGTAAACGTATATTTACTTCAGAGCCAACTAAAAAATATCTTTGAATTAAATAAACTTTATTTGATTCAAAAATATTTTTTCTTTGATTTTTTTGATGCAAAGAAATTTTCTTTAAGTCAAAGATATTTTTTAGTTGGCTCTGAGGCAAATATACGATTATTTGATTCAAACAAACTTTTTCTTTGGGTGTAGATTAGGTGGAAGTTTCTCACCCAGAAAAAAAGTTTGTTTGAATGAAATAAACATATATTTGCTACACAGAGCCAAAGAACAAATATATTTGAAATAAAGAAAATGTATTTGATTTAAAGATATTTATTCTTTGATTTTTTGATTCAAATAAATTTTTTTTTAATTCGAAGAAAAAATATCTTTGAATCAAATAAATTTTATTTAATTCAAAGATATTTTTTCTTTGGCTCTGTAGCAAATATAAGTTTATTTGATTCAAATAAACTTTTTTTCTGGGTGGAGACGTCTAGTCTGACGAAGTTTTTTTATTATTTTTTTATTTTTGATATTTATTAGACTAAGAATATCATAATAAAAGAGTTCCAAAGAATATTTTTTATTTTTATTTATTTACTAACAGAAATTTATCCAGAATTGCCCGGGATTTAAAGAGATTTTAAGTGACAAAGGAATTCCAAAATATTTTGAGGAATTTCATTTAATTCTAAGGAACTTCAAAGAATTTTAAGAGATTTTCAAGAGAACTTAAGCAACTTCAAAGGATTTTCAGAAGTGTTTAAAATGATTCGAGAATATTCAAGAGTTTTCACTAGATTTCAAGACATTTTAAGGGATTTAATCAAATTTGAAGTGACTTTAAGGAATTTCAGGGGATTGATTTTAATTTCAGTATTGGGTAATTTTTTTTTACTAAAAAGTTACGTTATTTGTAACTTTTAGGGTAACTTATGTAGTTACTTTTTTTAAAAAGTAACTGTAACATAACTTATTACGATTTTTGCAGTAACTTGTAATTTAATTTTAGTTACTTTGAAATTACTTTGTGTTTTTTATATCTCTTTTCTATGGTCAAATTTGCATTTTTTTCTAATATAAAAGAAAGAAATATTTTTATTATAATAATATAATAATGAAAAATAATTTTATTAACCTTACATTAATTATTTTTATTTTTATATTAAAAAATTAAGGAAGCAAAAAAAGTAACTTTTTATGTACCTTGAAGTTACTTGTCTAGTAACTGTAATTTAGGTACTTTTTTTCGTTAAGTAACGTAACTTTAACTAGTTACTCAAAAAAAAGTAACTTACCCAACACTGATTCTAATATAGACGAAATAAAATGAAATCCCATGAAACATTTTTAAATTATATTTGAAATTATTTAAATCTTTTTTAGATTTATTAAAATCGTTTGAAATATTTCAAAATTCCATGGAGTTCATTAAAATCTCTCGAAAGCTCTTAATAAATTCCCTTCAAATTTCTTGAAGTTTCTAAAATTTCTGAAAATTACACGAAATCACATAAAATCCTTCAATATTTCTGGAAATCCCAATTTAAAAAAAGAAATGCTTGAAATTCTAAAAAAGTCCTCAAAGTCACTTAAAACCTTTTGCAATCCTTTAAAGTCTCTTTAAAACTCCTTTAAATTTTAAGAAAGCTCTTAAAATTCCGAACAACGTTGAAAAAATAAATTTCAATCCAGTCAATAAATACAAATTTGTAGGGCTTTGGAAACCATGGAAACATTTTTTACATTCTCATCAGAGATAATGTATAATTTTAAAAATATTTTTATTCCATATTGAATATAAAAACAAAAAATCGTCAGAATAGACATCTGATACTTCAACCCAATTTAACGAGAATTAATCAATTAATTAGAACGACGAGATACATTTTTTCGATATAAATATAAACACATAAGTAGCAATATCAGAATCTGCAGTAGAAAGAGTCATTTTCAGTCAGACCGCATTCATAAAATTAATTTTTGTCTGTGCATACTGCCCGTTACTACTGCGAGCTGCAATAACTTGCTCCGCAGTAGAACAAGTCAGTTAAGTCAGACCGAATTCCTGTTTTTCAAGTTGCATCTCATTCAATTCGATTATAATTTTCATAATATGCTCCATAATTTATAATTCACAATTATAATCTTCTAAACTGCAAAAATATGTCGGTCTGATCTTAACTATACACCCATAAACTTCTAGACCCATAAACTTAAGCCAAGCAACGAAGTTTTCGATATAACTTCTTCAGGATTTAATTTGCATCTTGAGAGTGTGCGACTAAGGTAAAGAACTTGTAATATCGATTTTAAACTCTACATGTACACATGGGGTTAAATCTTTGCGTGACCACCTTCTTCGACTCCCTTCGTCCCCTGAAACTGACCAATCGGCGTCTAAGGTACCCTGCAATCTTTAAGTACTACCTAGCCGATGGTCACTTACTGACTCATTTTCCCCTGGACAGCCGAAGAAACAATTTTATTTCGTTTCGAATTCGGTATAATCAATTTTAGTCATTTCTCTACGCAATTCGACCTTGAAAGTTCTGCAGTAAACGCAAGAAATCTTCTGGAAGGTAGTATTCAGGGTATGTAACTTGCCTTCTTCAGTCTGTAAGCTCATCGTTTATCATTAATAGTACAGGTGGTGCTTTCGTACGGAGAAGCTTTTAATGCTCGCACTTAAACTCGAATGCACCCCGCCCCCTCATACTCTCACCCTCGAGTATACCGATATATATATGAGTCTTTTAAAATACCAGATTGATCCGATAAACTCGTCTGCTTCACATTTCTCGCTTCAAATTAATTGGAAAATTGTAATGAGAGATTTTTTTCTATGGTTTCAAGCTTAATTTTTGCAAAAATTCAAGTCATGTCGATAGTAAAGGCAAAGATAAAAGATATTGTAATAATATTAATATACACTGAGAAAAAAATACTCGGAAATCAATATATATACTTTTGAATCAATAAATCTCTTCCAAAAGCAGATATTTGATTGATTCAAATGTATATACTTTAAAATGTATAATATTACTATTGTATGGAAATGATTAATTCTTGTTTCATTAAAAATTCATTTGAATCAATAAAATATCTGCTTTTGAAAGAGATTTATTCATTCAAAAGTATATTTATTGATTTCCGAGTATTTTTTTCTCAGTGTACGTATATTAATATTAATATTATATTTTATTTTGAATGTTAATTTTATATTTCATTTTATTCGATTTACATTAAGATCCCATAGATTTTATTCTATCTACACATTAATTTTCAGAATTATAGATATATTTTTGAATGCAAACTTGCACAGTTTTCTCTTATATTTGAATTTTTAATAACAGCAAAAAAATTTCCATTTTGCAATTTTTGTATAATTTATTACAGCTTAGCTGCAATCAGCAGATCTGAAGTGCACAAAATATATGTAAATTATGTATACACGTTACATTCAATATTTATGCGTAACTATTATAAAGTAATCAATTTTGTTTATAAAGTAATCAACTCTTCCACTATATTTCCGATGTTATCAAATGCAACTTTAAATTGTAAAGTATAAACAGGCCTTAATGACCATTTGACGAGGTTTTTAGTTTGTCAAAACTTTTCATGCGATATTTGCAGCAATAAAAGTTTTCATGCGATATTCGCAGCAATAAAAGTTTTCTTGCGATATTTGCAGCAATAAAAGTTTTCATGCGCTGTTTGACAACTTTTTCCTTGACCTGCGCAGTGTTGTTGTATTACGAAGGTGTTTCTTGAGACGTTCGAATTATTCAGTAGGCGCACACTCAAGATCAAGTCACGCATTCGATCACGTCGTCAAAATTTCTGAAGACTTTTCATTCACCGTGATATCAAATCTAGATTATGGAGGATCTAGAAAAATCATCAATTACCAACATCAAGTAACTGCAAGCAGCTTAAAAATCTTGAAAATCATCAGCACATTCAAACACTTTAAGTCTGAGAAGTTTTTCATTGGCGGAATAAACTCTTCAGAGGTCACTGACCTGATTTCTTAGGTGCCTAGAATTATTAATTGAAGAAATGGGTCAAGTCAACTACTTCTGGCAGGCATACTTGGTCGATGAATTCGCTCACATAAACAAAAGGATTCTTAATCGTCCGTAGGTATAGCCCATTAGCCTAAGTAATTAAAATTCACCCGTTAAAAAAAATCCAAAAAAAATCCAAATAAAAACCCTTCAAGCTTTCCTTTTAATTAATACTCTTGTTTCTCAGCGATACACTATTAATCATCCGAAGCATTGAGTTTCATTTTCATTTTAATCGGGACCTTTGCGGCATTTATGTGTTGCGATCGGTCAGCCCCTTTATCATCAATTCGCAAGGATCGATAAATATCAAGGTGATTTAATAACGCTAAGAGCTTTGGCACTCCTTATTTGATTTCAGCATATTGGCAGCCCCTAGTAACGGAGAAGGTGCGCAGGAGAAATTAGTAAGTCGCTGGAAGAAGTCTTTGGGACGTTGCTGCAAGTGTTGGCCAGGAATGAGGTGTCTTGCTTGTCGAAGGGATCCTAAGGCCCAATTGTGGCCTAGGAGTCAGGCCAGGACCATTTCGAAAGCTGAACTGACTCCTGCTGCCAGAGGGAATAAGGATAAGGGACCAGGAAGATGGTCCAGATTCAAATCTGCTTGCAGGTGAGAATACTCAAAAAAATTCTGAGATTTTCTGAGTATTTCTTAAGGGCAAATACCCAACTATGACGTCACGAATTACCAACTGGACAATGTATTTCTTTTCCACCTTCTTATTTTTAAATTAAGTAAAATATTTCGTTGACAATTTGAGAGATGAAAGAAAATATATTAGCCGATCGCTGTCTGGTCTCTTGGAGCTCGTATTTTGCATGAAAAATATATTTTTCATCAATTTTCCATGTCCACTATAGCAGACCACATAATCTTTGTAAATCCTGGTAAATCATCATATGGTCTGTTGAAAATTGATGAAAAATATTTTTTTAATACAAAATATGAGCTCCAAGGTACCAGACAGCGGTCGGCTAATATATTTTCTTTCATCTCTCAAATTTTCAACGAGATATTTTACTTAGTTTAAAAATAAGAAGGTGGAAAAGAAATACATACATTGTCCAGTCGGTAATTCGTGACGTCATAGTTTGGTATTTGCCCTTAAGAAATACTCTTAAGAAATCAGAATTATCAATTTTGAATGATTCTGTCTTTATTTGAAAATTGAAATTTTAAATATTCAAATATTGTTTTCAATTTCAAGTTGTAGAATTTTCAGCTAGTTAATCAGAGACTCATACAATTTTTATCGCATTAAAATATATTTATGATTTAAAAAGTAGAGGATCACGTGTTTGCTGTGTAAGTAAATTGCACTCAAGTTTTAGTTTTAAAGTAGATGTTGCCCTTTTGACCTGCGAAATCATGTCTGATACCCATTAACTCCTTCTGCAGTTAGATTCGTGTTTATAATAATTATAAACGTAGTAAGAGTCTTTTATTCTTTTCTGAATTAGGTTGAAGTTTCAGACGTCTAGTTTGACGGTTTTTTATATTTATTGGAATAATAATAATAATAATAATAACACAAGTTCCCACTGTTTCCAAGACCTAAAATTTGTATTTAGGAGTTTTAGAGAATTAAGAGGAATTTTAAAGAGGCTTTAAAGAATTGCAAAGGATTTTTAATAATTTTTTGAAATTTTAAGAGATTTTATAAGATTTAAAAAATTTTAAAAGAGTTTCAAGAGATTTATGGTAATTTTAAAGAATTTCAAGGGATGCTAAGAGATTTCGATTGATTTTAGGAATTTAAGAGGCTTTTTAAGAAATTTTAAGAGATTTCAAAATATTTAAAGATGATTGAAAAGTTTTCAAAGAATTTCAAGTAATTTTCAAGAATTTCATTTGGTTAATCCTCTACATTAAAATAAATTCCTTAAAATTTCTTAAAATCACTTGGAATGTTTTGAAAATTTTTGAAAATCTTTAAACTCTCTTAAATTAAAATCCATTAACATTCCTTACAATCACTCATCACTAAAATTTGTATTTAGGATTTTTAGAGAATTTAGAGGAATTTTAAAGAGGCGTTAAAGAATTGCAAAAAATTTTTAATAATTTGAAGGAATTTTAAGAGATTTTATAAGATTTCAAAAGTTATAAAAGGATTTCAAGAGATTTAGAGTAACTTTGAAGAATTTCAAGGGATGCAAAGTGATTTCGTTTGATTTTATAGGAATTTAAAAGGCTTTTGAAGAAATTTTAAGGGATTTCAAGATATTTTAAGATATTTAAAGAAGATTTAAAAGTTTTTAAAGAATTTCAAGTCATTTAAAAGGATTTCTTTGATTTACTCCTCTACATTAAAATAAATTCCTTAACATTTTTTAAAATCCCTTAAAATATTTTGAAAACTTTTCAAAATCTTTAAACTCTCTTGAATTAAAATCCATTAAAATTCTTTACAATCACTTCACACTAAAATCTTATGAAATCTATAGAAATTTCAAAAAATCTCGGCAGGACCATTTCATAAATATAAAAATCCCTTGAAAATTCTTAAACTGTTTTGAATTCCTTTTAAAATCCTTTGAAGTTTATTAAGGGCCTTGGACCCAAGTTTTAAGATAAAAATTCCATTCTCCATTTTACTCAACGAAAATTATAAATAAATATTTTTTCGCTCTGTAGTGTTAAACTTTTTTCAAATATAAGTCTGCGTACAGAGAGAAAAAATATTTAATTTCGATACTTTTTCCATAAATCGAAGAATTCAAAATCTCACTTAAAAATTCAATATTTTCATTTTTCTTAAAAAATATTTCAAACAGTTATTTTCTCGCTCTATACGCATAATTCTAGTTAAAAATTGATTAATTCTACAGAGAAAAAAAATTTCCAATTTAATATTTATTGAGTAAAAGGAAGAAATCTAATTTTTAGATTATAATTTGGTTCCAACACCCCTAATATATCTTTAAATTCCCTGAAATCATTAAAAATTTCTATAAAATCCCTGGAAACTTCATATACATAATAAAAACCCAGGCAACGCCGCATAAATTTCTACTAGTAATTAAATAAAAATAAAAATAAAATGATTATGGAAATTTTTTTTGATATTCTTAATCCAATAAACGTAAAAAAAAATGAAATACATTAAAATGTTCATCAAACCAGACGTCTGAAACTTCAACTTTTTCTGAGAAATTCAAGGTTCAGAAAATTCAATTTCTATATTTGTCGGCTAGAATTTTAAAATATTTTCAATTATCTTCTTTATGATTAATTATTTTATTATGATTAATGATATAGTTAATTAAATAAAAAATTATATTTTTAGATGTTCACGTTGGAAAGAGAACAGATGGTGTATGAGACGAGCTCGAGTTGCACCTGCAGAAAGTACACCTTGTTGTCCACCTGAACGCAGATTTGGTGCCTTATGTCGCCGATTATTTTCAAATTGCAAATGTAGACGTTCTGATGACACTCAACAACGCAGAAAAAGTATACGTGCCAAGCACAGTATTACTAGCGTCGCAGCGCCTCCTCTTTCAGAGGTAAATTAAAAAAAAATTTAAGATTATGTATAATGAAAACTTGCGAAATTTTAATTAAAAGTCATGCTAATTGAGTATTTTTTCTACAGGAAGTAAAACCCAAACTTCCCGATGTTTTGGTGGAGCACAATTCATTAATGCGAGGAGCAATACCATGTCTTCCTGTCCCCCTTGCATGGTTTTGTTTAGTATGGAACGTTTTAATACCTGGGTCTGGTACGTAAAATTTAAGGGCCTTGGACCCAAGTTTTAAGATGAAAATTCAATTCTTCATTTTACTCAACGAAAATCATAGATAAATATTTTTTATCTCTGTAGCACTAATCTTTTTTCAAATATAAGACTGCGTACAGAGCGAAAAAATATTTAGCTTCGATACTTTTTGCATAAAATGAGGAATTCAAAATCTGACTTCATAATTCAATATTTACTTAATTCAATATTTTACTTAAAAAATATTGGAACTAGATATTTTCTCTGTACGCATAATTCTAGTTAAAAATTGATTAATTATAACAAAGGAAAAAAATTACAAACTTAATATTCGTTGAGTAAAATGAATTTTTGTATTAGAACTTGGCTCCAACATCCTTAAAGAATTATTATTTCGTCCTTACAATTAGAATATTCTAAATTTATTTTGTCTGAGTTAAAGAGCTGTTAACAATTTTTATTTATTCTCCAGGAACTGTATGGAGTGGATTCTTCAATCTCTGTGTTGGTCAACCAAGATTTGCACCTGTCGCAAGTATGAAGTCAAGAATTGGGGCTTTAATTGTAAATTTGATCGTTGGAGTAGGTCAACTCTTCACGGTACTATTTTGCCTTGTTGGCTGGGGTTGGAGTATCTGGTGGGGTGTCACCATGATTCGTCTTGCCAGTAAGTATTTAATATTAAAAAATAAAAATATTATTAAAAAAAGTAAATTCATTTTAAAAAATAAATATATTTTTAGGAAAATCCTAATTTTGGAGGAAAAAATTAAATTATAATTGCTTTATCCTTTGCAGGAAAGTACAAACGATTCAGAGACTCTGAAGCCTTGAATGGAGACTTGGAAGCGAGAGCTGGTGAACCTGCGGCACTTCCACCTGGAGTACCGAGTCAAGCTTTACGAGGCATTGAGAGGGCACGATAAACTTCTTCCTTGCATGCTAATTGCTGACGAATATATAGTAAATGCATCTTCCGGTCCAACAAACCCCGAAGTTTCAAATTTCATATAATTAACGGTATACCACAAGTGAACATTGAAACAACGTTCAGGAACTGTATCGCTTTCAATGAAAGCAAATCTGCGAGTTTCGCCTTTCCAAAGCTCTTTATCTTTTTGACGAAATTATAATAATAATACTATGTAAAAAAAAGGGGGAATAGTAGGTGGTAAGATAAACATAAAATTATTTTATTTTCTCTCATTTTATTTACTGGGAAGGATAGATTTTTATATTTTATAATGTAAGGTGAAATTTTTTAGGAGAAAGGTATTGTACTCGACTGACGATTCAATCTGGTAATGAGCTTTGAAAAGGCGTCTAATGTATTTCATATTTTTGCATAAACAAATAAACATATTATTATATTATATACATATTGTTTACGTAGTTGTAAATATAAGCATACAATATATAATCAGTTTTTAAAATCTTGTTCAATTTTTCATCCTTTCCTTCAGAATAAGCTTGCAGGCAATTAATTAATTAATTAACTAATTGATTTCAATTAATTTCTCATTTTTTGAGAAATATTTTTACTTTATTATGGATGCCTTACCTTAGACAATGTCGCATTTTAACGAAGGCAGTTTGAAAGCCCATAAAATGTCTTTACTCAATTTTTGTACCCTTATTTATCTAGTTAGTTATATGGGTAGTAAATTATATCGTAATACTAATTACATATTTGTTCCTGGAACGAGCCTCGTGCAGTAAGTGACGTTGGTGCTAATTTTATAACGGTGCTGTTTATAAACTTATATAAAACACCCCTATTATAGTAGCTATTTAACGATAAGGAAAAAGAAACAAGATTATATTAAAGCACGATGAAATTAAAAAAATATTACTTATTCAAACCTTGAATTTTTTTAAGGGGCTTTAAATAACAATTAAAATAATTTGTTTTAGGTTCAACAATAATTACTATGCTGAATATTGACCATTGTTGATATTAATTCAGAATAAGCTTGAATTTAAAATAATTGTTCAATTTTCTTACATTTAATTTAAAATTTACTAGGAAAAATTTATAAATAAACAAAATGGATATTGTGACTTAAAAATTAAAATGGATATTGGCTTTAAAATTTAAACCCAAATTTACTTTCTCCCAAAGTCCGAATTGTAGATGAAAAATAGAAAATACAAATTTTAGAAAATTGAAGCCTAGAAGAAATTTATTATTAAAAATATTATTACAAAAATAATTGCTTTAATAAAATTAGAATAAATTCTTAAAGTAAAAATAAATTTTGATCCTTAGAGTATTTGTTTAAATTGTGTGTCCCCAGGGAGTTTGGAATGAGATTTTTGAGAGTATGCAATATGCATGGTGTGGGTGTCAATGAATGGAGTCGTTGAAATAGAATACATTTTGAGTAGTATATGTTTAATGATGTGACTCCACAATATGTCAATATGCACAAGTAAATATTGTTATTATAATAAAGTGTTACAGTGTGTATGTGATACTGCAATAATAAACTTATAATATCCATTATAATTATTAACTAAAATAAACCTAAAGAATAATCTACATCACTATCGATGGCGATTACTATACAGCAATAGTTTTTAGCATGTCTTTTACCAGAGCCGTTTGGGTTAGTGTATATCTTTCTCTCTTTCTGCGACTACTAAAACTTCCATCCCCTTTCATTCTTTTTCATATTTCTCATCAATACATTTTTAATATTCTGTCTATACTCAAATTGCTTATCCTCCAATTATCCAGTCTCGAATACAATGAAAATCTTTACATTCTTAATTTAACTCAAGCTATTGTGTAAAAATATCGATGACTTTCAAATTCTAGGATAAAGTACAACTTTAATGAAATATTGTCCATATTTATTGGTCACTTATACGATGCGAAATAAAAAAAGATGAATTTTATAACAAAGTATCAAGAGAATTAAAAATTTGTCAAGTAAAAATTATTTTATTTTTTTTAAGTCTGATGATTTAAAAGAACTTAAAAATTTTTCTTGTTCAAAGTAAACTAAGAAAAAATTTTCCGAACATTTTCCGGTTTTTGAGGTCTTTAAGGGTGTTGGACCCAAGATCTAATCTAAAAATTTGATTTCTGCATTTTACTCAACAAATATTAAATTTGGATTTTTTTCCCTCTGTAGGATTAATCAATTTTTAACCAGAATTATGCGCACAGAGCGAGAAAATATCTAATTCAAATATTTTTAAAGCAAAATATTAAATTAGGTAAATATTGAATTATGAAGTCAGATTTTGAATTCCTCGTTTTATGCAAAAAGTATCGAAACCAAACATTTTTTCGCTCTGTACGCAGGCTTATATTTGAAGAAAGATTAGTGCTACAAGGCGAAAAAATATTTATTTATAATTTTCGTTGAATAAAATGGAGAATGGAATTTTGAGCTTAACACTTGGGTCCAACGCCCTTAATCAGATTACTCATTTTAATTAAAAAGTTAAAATTTTTGTGAAAATCTACTAGACGAGATTCAAGTCAGAGATTACGTATTTGATTAAATCAAGAAGGTATCTGCAATGTTGCGAAGTGAAACTAGAGGAAACTGAAACAAACATTCATTATCAATCATCCGTACAAGCGCCTCATTCACTGAAAGCGTACAAAGTAATTGTGTTTAGTATAGTGCTTTGATTGTGAGAGAGTAACTTTGTATCAATGAATGTGTGTGATTCGTGATGCTGTTGAGTTCAGTGTGTGACGAATTTGCGAGCTACATCTGCATGACATATCTTTTACAAAACGCATTCCCGTTCTCGGTGTGTATTTTCGAGTTTTTCTTCTAACGAGAGTTTGAATGTATGATATACCGGTACAGTTCTGATGTTCTGTGTCCTTTGCGAATCGAATCTCAAGTTTTCCAAATCGCATTACTTTGATTTTCTCTATTTTCATGAACTTAATTATCCTTTACTTTATTTCTTATTGTATAAGAAATAACGAATTTCATTACAAGAGAGCGTGGATTCCAGGGTGAACAATTCAGAAGCCAATTTTAATATTTGTATTTCATGTCTTTAGTCTTCTATCAGTAGATGATATACATTCTTGGCAAATCCGAAAAAAGTCGATTCCAAAATTGGAACGGATCATTGTGCGAACTATGTATACAAGGTGCAATTTGCGAAATACACGCCTCGTGTTGTTCTTTTTTTTCGATTATAATCTTCTGTTGCTTTTTTTTTTGTTTGTTTGATAAATTTTCATCAGAACGGTGGTACAATTGGTAGGGTGCGCAGGGCTGCTAGGCACAGATAATTGACTCGCAAATAACTCTTTAAACAACATTACAGCGTACGACATACAGTATAATACACATATTACATTATTTAAGAGTAATTGTGTCGATGTGTATGGGTAAGGTAGGTGTATGTGTATCTCATTGTGACCTTCGTTCACTCGTGTGTGTTTTCGAACGTGTACTAGATAAATCTATAGATCCTTAAAATACATTTAGTTATTCGTGCGCTGCGACATTACAGACTATCATGGATTGCTAATGCTGGGTTCGAATTTAAAATCAAGTTTAAGAAACAAGAAACATTCACACGAGAAAAAGACTCGAAACGTGAGCATGAGAACTATCGTATACCTTTGAAAACATTTCCAAAAGTCCTCGCCTTTTTGTCTTTTCATATAATTATTTGAAAGCAGGAACTTTTGGAATGAAAGTATCTTTAAGTATCTAAATGACGAATGAGTAAAAACAGTTGTATCACACTTGTAGTGTTTGTAGCATTACCGATCCATTTCGGACTATTTTGACGCAGTGCTCTCGGAAATTTGTTTAACGTATAATGCATACAGTCAACAAATCTTATTACAACTAATTTGTCTTTTGACGCAGCGATGGGAAGACAGAGCTTAGAGACCCTTTTCGACTCAGACGCACAATAGGGAAAATTCGGCAAAAAGTCAAGTCTTTTAGGGGACACATTCTATACATTTTTTTTGAATAAACTCGAAATTTACTGAAAATTTACTGGAAATTTATTTATGTATGGAGATAACGCTAGAGACATTGATATGACACATGGTGTCTGGGATGCCTACAACCTGATATGTAGAACAGGTATCTCACCGGTAATACTTGGGATCGCTAATAGCTGTTGCGCTTTGTTTGATTTTGTAACTTTAAAATTGAAACACAAGCAAAACACACGACAATATTTAGAACTCAATATTTTCCTAACTCAATCTAGAAAAAATTACTCTCACAATAACTGGATATATTAAAAACACATTAAAATTTCAAACAATTGGATTTGAAAGCTCTTAAAAGATTTCCTGAGACTTTTACATTTTCGAGTTGAGTATTGGAGATACAAAAGAAATCAAAGCGCACTGGCATAATAGTACCCTTTCGCAATACTAACAATTAATATTAACGATATGTAGCTACTATCTACTTGTCTACCTAACTAGAGACATTAACCTAATGCCATAAACGCAACCTCCGTTCAATATTCCTATCTGTTCCGATTTTTTAAAAATTGGAACTATAAATAATAATCATCGTTAATCTTAGAATAATTACAGAATAAATGATTAACGGTATATTCTCATGCGTTTGCAAATATATACACATAGATGGGAGGATATGCATTAGAACGATTTAAAGAAATTTAGCTTTTACAGGTAATTATCGACACAGATTAGGTTTCTTTTACAACCTCGAGTTTGATGTACAAGGGCATATTATTTTTTTTCACATATGCCGCGCTATATATTTATATATTTATAATATATACTCTATCCAGAATACTGTATCACTAAAGAGTCTATCTACTACAATTACAATTTGATTTTGTACATAGTAGAATTCATGCATCAGAAAATCAAGTCTCCTTACGGCCAATTAATCGGCGTAATATTTTATCTCTGTGCTTTAGATATGAAATTATACCTTTTCAGAAAATAGATTGATATAATGAATCGAAATTGGTACAATGAATGAAATAGGTACAATGAAATTTATTACAAATGTGATGCAATGGTCGTTTGTAAAGTTAGTAATGTAAGTCAGTTAAAAATATTCACATCTGATGCATGCTATTAATTAGACGCTTTAGATTTAACCCTTCTGCGATTTAATAATCGAATTGACAATTATTGAACCCTTTTTCGAGAAGGCTTAATATGATAAATGTACAACTCTCTCCCGAATTCTTAAAAATTTCATTTTCAGTGCTTCACACTTCATTTTTACTTCAGACTTTATTACTCTCTTCAGTGAATGATGCAGAGGGTTAAATGTAAAGACTTACTGTTGTGATTTGGAACATGAAAACTTTTCGTTTTTTTTTTGTTTCTTAGTCCGTTGCTCAATTAAAATGTGCAGCCCAACTTATCAATCTTCGTTGTCATGTACATTACCATCATACTTTACCACAGATAATGTAAATGGTAAAGCCTCAGAAAATAAGCCAAGTCTGACATGCGAATTTTCACTTTTACTAATCAACGTCGTATATTTATAAATGTACCTAGCGCACATCATGTTGGAGAGCGATTTTCAACATGAAGGCATCGTAGCTCGAAACAATGAGATTCAAATATTTCTACAAACTTTCAAATTACCACGAAAAAAAATGTAGTACACTGGAATGTACACCTGAGAATAGAGAACTAACATACTTTTTAATTTCGAGCTTTTCAAAAAGTTCTAAGTGAATAAAATATTTCTAAGACTTCGCCAGTCAAATGTAAAACTTTTGACTTACGACAATTTTAACTACGATACTCTCTTGATTCAATCGCTGTGCTCCGTAATCACATATATCTAAAAATGTTTATGATATGAATTATGCCAGTCCTAAAATCTTACACGCTATGTCTTAGTTTTTAAATCCTGCTCGCTAAGAGAAATTCATAGTCATCTGATAACGATACTATAAGTAAACTTAATTCGGTAATAAAATAGCTATGTATTCGTAATAAAAACAAGAGAATATGATGTGAAAACATCTTTTAAAACAGGGCATCGTACCACGATAATAATATTGCTCTATAACAATAAAATTATTATTTAACATTTTATAATGTCAATTGATACCAGGAAGATAAAAAAAGCCTTGTAGAAGTAAAACTAAAAACTTTCATACTCTAAGTTTATAAATAAGAAGAACCAGAATCTTCTGATATGTAATTTTGTTTTAGAATAAATATTTACAATTCACCGACATAGCAGAATAATGTTAGAATCACATAAGAGTAACAGGATAGCTTCGGTCTGATGCCCCGCTTCAAACTTAAGGGCCTCACGAAAGCAAAAACGATTTATAATAATTGAAGCGCATGAATATTCCACAAAAACTCTCTGTTTTGAAATTTCATTTGCGATAATTCAGTAATTCAGATGAGTAGAATTCGAGGAATACAAATGAGCCGTTAAATAATTGTTAATAATAAAAATTGGAACTTAAAAGTGGTATGTCGCAGATGGATAAAATTTGGACTGCTAGTTAGTGCCTCGTTAGGCTAAATCCTCGTAAACGCAAGAGGATTAAAGAAAGGAAAATCCATCTGCATCGATGCAAAGGATAGGATGTTCACCTTGTAAATCTTTCTAACAACGGCAACGGCATCGATCTTTTTTCATTCTCATCAGAAAATGTATTAGATTTTTTTTTGTATGAACTGAGCTTCTATAAGGTGTACAACTTATATCCTAGTTGTATCGTAACAAATATTGCCTCGAATATAAACTTTTTCCTTATTTAAGTTATATTTCATTTGTTTAGGTCTCTTTCTCTTGCACTCAATGGACAAAATGGCGGATATTCCTCGCGCACTTGAGGGCTCGATCCCTCGATAAACTCTTATTTTACGTATGGCCAAGTCAAGTCTATATTATTATATTAGTTATCATTTGGCTCACTTCGTAATATGCAGAGATCTAAAACCTTTCTTATAAAAACATCCCTCGGCCTGACAAAATATTGCCGAAGAACACTAATATATCGGGTCATCGACATTCTTTTGTATAAAATTCAATTCACAGTTCTCGATCTGATTGAACGAGTACGATTTTTCTGGTCGCTCGTTCTGCAGCGAAACAGAGCACCGATTCGTCGCACCCTGAACACTACAGCTTCGGAGTTTCCGAGAAATTCTACTTTATTATTTTAGCTTTCTATCTTCCTCATCTTATAGATAGCAGTGCCAATTTGATTAATTAACACAAATTGATCATATTAAATTATATACAATTCCTAGAATTGTAAGCTGCGATTCGTAACATTTGTATTCACTAAAAAGTCGTTAAAATCTCTTGGATAAAAATTTCAACAAGGACAATGATACAAATGGAATAAGGTTTCTAAATCGGGATCTTACTTAACTTGGTATGATGAATGAATGACACTTGCAGGATGATAAATAGTCAAGTAGACAAATGATATGTAGGACACATCCTACCCTTCTTCGATTTCAATAACCTTCTCAATTTTGCAGCTGATATGTATAGGCGATAATCGCAGTTTCTGTATGTCGCTAACACTGCTATATATAAGATTCCCTTTTTTCAATATAATGTGTCATACGTGGAACGATGACAGATTGGCTTTTAGAGTCATCGTGCGTCGGGCGAACGACTCTAAACATGAATTCAAGCTATGTTTGCAGACCAGAGTTGACCCTCTGGGCAGTTCTCATAATCGAAACCAAGTGAGAGTGGCTAAAAAATCCTTTCAGAATCAGTAAGAATACTTTGTACAAGATATTTAAGCAGAAGAGACAAGGGTTATCCCATATTTGCAGACATGGCTTTCATTGCTCAATACTGTCATGTATCTTGTTTTTGATCGGAATTTAAAACTGGTGATTTCTATACGTAGGCCCCAGAAATATAAAAACAGGTTGGTCTCGATTCTCGACTTATCCTTTCGAAGAGAGTGCATCAGCGCACATAACTAAGTCCCAAAATCTTGGGATTTCAGCTTGGTCCTGGTGATCGAGTGCTAGCTGTGCTTCAGTTGGCAAAAGAAAAAGGAATTTGGAGAGTGCTCTTGAAAGTTTTGAATTCAATAGGGCCAAAAGGTCGGAAGAGGTGGAGGGGGAGGTGGCGGAACTGTGGGGTAGAGGGCTGGGGTTGCAATCAGAAGACACGTGGGTGGAAGTGGAGGAGGCACGGGAGGCATGACCGGGGACAGTGTAATCGTCGTGGCAGGATGCAGGGCCGTGCTACTCGTCGGGGCACAGAGCTGGTGCAGAGCGAGAGGTGGGCGCTGACGTTGACGCTGACGCTGGCCCTGGGCCTCGCCGTTCTATTCAGAATCTTGCTGCATTTTGACGTGACCATTTCCGGCGGAATTGCTAGATGCGCTACCACTGCTAGGTGGAAAACTCGTGGGGATGGTGCGTGAGGAAGAAAAACACAGCTTCATTATGTAGGGAAATTTACCATCTGAAACAAAAATTCAAGGATACCTATGAGTTAAAAATGACATCTTTAAGACATAATATTAATATTAATTGAAAAACCTTTTACTTCTTCAAATTTAAACAACTCCTTATCTAAAGCTAATTAGCCTTCATTTTAAATAATAATTTAATTTACCATTGGAGAACATTCAAATTGTTAAACTGTTTCGGCCAGAATACCAATGAAACCAAGGTAATGCTAAAAATTCATAAAATGTACCTGCTACTTTTGCTTTTTTTATAAGTGAAATAGAATACCAACAGTTTGAATAAAATTACGATATTTTTACCAGCTTTAATTTAATTTAGAGTTTTTATTCCATCTCTTCCTAAATTGAATAAATATTGTTCCAATCTATGTTTGAACCAATAACGTTTTAGTTTATATAAAAAAATTCACTTGTCCTTTCGATCATTACATTTATTTGAATACATGTAATGTTTCTATAGTAAATGAATGCAGGTATCGATATTGTCTGTTTCCGATTTTAGATTCTGTGAGAACTAATGTAAACAATAGAAACTTACTACTATTCTCGAGGGCGGTGTGATTGCACTCCATTATGGCAGCTACCGCAACACCAACACTGCTGAATTCAATGAGACCGGACGACGACCGTTCAGATTTCAGAGGAAATAACTTGACTGTTGTCGGTGCTTCGATGCCTCGTTCCACAAAGACGCGATTTACAGTTTCCTCGGTTAAATCAGGTGGGGTGTTGAAGAAGTGAACTATCTTCGATGGAGGCTGTATTCTGTTTTTGTTGGCCATCGCTGGATTGAGAAACCTGCATATAAAAAATCATAAAATTAATTCTCATGAATTCGAATAAAGCCCGATGTACGTCTTTCATCATTTGCACGACAAATGCAACTTGTGAAGCAATTCTATTCATCTTATAAACTATTTATATGGAACAGAGAGAATATGGAGTTTCATACACTTGCCTGTTGTTCTTGCTGCCTGTGAAGTCTTTGAAACTGGCTGTCTTATCAGGTAAAATATAGGGGTTGGTGACATCTGAAAGGAAAGCTTGTTTCGAAAATCCAAGTTGTAACTTGCCATCTGTACCAATTGTGACATTGTTCAGATTTTGTAAACACCTTTCAACTGCTATATTATCTCCCATTTGAATCATCGCGCAACCTTCCTTTGTTTTTAAGAATTTAACCTGAAACATAAAAAGGGAGGATCTCTACATTTCAATTTTCAATTCAGGCTTTTAACTTTATGAGATTTTTATTTCAAGAGCTGTTTATTTATCCGGTGTTGTTACTCTCCATGTTTAAAAGACCAATAAAGTAAGTAGTTTCCATTAGACTATAAATAAGAATTAGTAGAGGATAATATAGCTGACCACACCTTGTTTACGACTTTCCTAAGTGAAAATAAAGCTTCTTAATTTAAAAGAGTAAGAGTTTACATAATATTGCTATTAACTCAATTATATCTAATCTTTTTATCATCTAAATCAAATTATTGTTTTTTTTTTGTCTGATAGGTGTAATTTGACGTAGCTGATGAAAGTATAGTGGATCTTTACTTTCTAAATCGTTTTGTAGTGTCAGGGTTACTACAAAGATGATGAAAAATTCCGTAATTTTGAAAGTTTTTGTAGATCAAGCTTTTAAAAGTGTACGACTTCCTTATAAACTCTAACTTTTTCGAGTTTTGCGACTTGAAATTAATACAATCCTCCTTCCACAAGTCTTTCAAAGAAGTTCTCATCTTTCGGAACTTTTGGAAGTTACTCAGTAAATTAGTGAAACTATTAATACCTTAGAGTAGAAAGTAAAATATTTTGGAAAAATACCCTGACTTTCAGGTTCTCCAGAGCCCATATAAAATCTCATTACGTTCCCAAGTTTTCCAAACTATGAACCCTGATTATAGTTGATCCTGATAGGATTATACTGGAATTGAATCTACATAGTCTGAAAAATCTTTTCAAGAATTTTGAAAATGAATTAAGTTTTTCAACAGAATAGTAGATATAAAAGCTAAAGTCCATTCAGAAATACCTTTGTTACATTTCCATAAAGACAGAATAGATTGAAGAGCTTGTCGGTGTTGAGTTTGTCTGACTGTAAGCCGTAGACCATCATTACAGAACCTTGTGTACTTGTCGGTGGTGTTTGACCCAAAGTCGGAACGTAACCAGGCCGAGGGGGTGTGGGATGTAACGGTTCTCGACCACCGAAATCACTTTTAATTCCATACCGTTCGACGTACGGCTCTGCGTATGTGGTTGGCCCATTGAAAGTCTCTTCATAACGATCATGTCCTGCGCCTGGAGCAAACGCTACTTGAGGTGTAGATCCTGCAACACGTAAACCTTAATTTAGAATTGATAAAAACTGAACTGTAACTAAACAGTGTTGAACGATAGGATCATGTTATCATTGTTAATTATATTTTGAAAGATGATTTAGCAAACTGATCAATAAGCTGATTATAAAGACTTATAGATCAATAAATTGAACCTCAGTTAAGAAATTATCAATTTAAATAGAGAAAACTGATTTTCCATACAAATTATTAAGGGAATCATTGAAAATAAATTAGCAGTTGATTTATTTTTATCTAATTAGTACTTTTTGTTTGTAGTTGAAAGGAGTTGTTTATGTTGAAAAGTGAATTCCCAACGAAAACAGCTCGTAGTTAATTTTTCATTCGTCACATTTCAAAAACTGAAAACTTTTTAATTAACTTAGCGAAAGCTTTCTTGCCTAAGGGAAAAGCTGAGTTTCGTTGACGAGTCTGTAAAAATAATTGGCTATCAGTAAATGAGGAACTACGGATTGTTTATTGTCGGAAATAATAATTACTCAAACAATTTCCAAATCAAATTGATATTGCTAAAAATTAGCATAACTTACCATAAGGTTGTGGTGCTGCTCCATACCTGGGTTCAGCCAAGAGAGGAGCTGGTCTTCCATTTCCCGTCGCATCGTTTTTGTGCGTACTCGATCCTGCAACAAAAAGCATTTTCCTACAATTATACCAGTGAAATGGCGTTTCCTAATTAGAAAAGTACACTTTTATGCTTATTTGCAGAAACGGGTAACCCAGAAAATTATATACAGAAAATACCTGAAGAATATCAAAAACTAGGTCAGTTTTTCAATACATTTTATAAAATTATTCGCATTTATCTGATGAATCGCAGAGAATAAAATGATTTAATTAGAGGCTTGATAATTCAAACAAGTTAATCATAATTGTCGACTTAACTGCTTTACCGATAATAATTCCTATTTTGATATCTGGCATGAATAATTTAATGTCAATATGTTCATTTGGAGATAAATCTAATTATTTAATTCAGACTTAATAACTTGTTGAAAAATGAAAGAGAGAATTTTATCCACACAATTTTTTTATCTTTCTACATAAATTATAAAATAAAGTGGAGAGTCCTTTGGGTTCAAAAACCTTGTGTTCCCCAGCAGTGAAAATTTTCTGGCTGTCTGCCTGATCTCGAGACTCGTGGTCATAAATACGTCGGATGGAGAATTGTGATTTCCGGAACGAATCCGTTTATCAATTACATGCAGCAATATAATGTCACTTGGTCATTCGAACAGTTAATTTCGTACTGTTCAAATTGGTCAACTCTCAGTGGTACTTTCGTAAATTTCAATCGTGCAAAATGCACGATATTTGAATTGCCCTGTAAATCGTTCAAAAGTAAAACAAACTATCTAGTTCTCCATGATCAAATTTCAATCCCTTGCAAATTCTATTACTGAAACAAAACGAATAAAAATGTGGAGCCACCAAAGAATTTTTGAAAAAGGCATTTTTAGCTCAGTTTTTGATATAGAAGAAATTTGTTATTCCGAGGCAGAAAATAGAATTATTAGCACTTAGAGATGAATCCTCATGAATGAACATTTGCGAATCAATATCGATTTTTCTCTTAAAGCGCTCTGGCGAAAATTGCCACTGCAGATTTGAAGAGTACGTGGCCAAGCATATTCGCAATTCATATGCTTCTGGTCTTCGCCCTTATGAATCGGAAATTGCAACTCAAGTGACGTCCTCAGAGCTTTTTTTATGTCAGGCATTATATTAGGTGAAAAAAAACTAAATTTTCAACTCTCATGAGGGCCACAGAGATGGTGATGACTAGGACTCTGGCTGTATCGACCTTTAGAGTCGCCACGCAGACTACGACCGCGCACCCCATAGACTATAGAGTACAGAACACTGGAGGACGTGCAGTTTCTGTATTTCCAAGTTTTAACCACAACAGACAATGTGTTTCACGCGAATACCCGAGAGTCGAAACAAATTTCATTTTCAACTTTATTATAGTTGGAATAAAATCTGCTGCAAATTAATTTCTTTCCAATTTTAAAAGAAATGCAATTTATTCGATATGGACCACAAGATGAGATACAATCAACTGCTTTCAGGATCCAAATCAAAGCAATCTTGACCTTGTACCTTTGATTCGAAACAGACTCTATTTTCCTAAAAGTGCTTGATTTTTTCAAGCGATATAAAAACGAGAAAATCTTTCTGCCTGTCTGCTATCATTGCACTTCAACTGATCAACAAGACTCTTGTTCTTGAGCTTCCTAATAGAACTTTCTCAGAAACTCTTTGAATCAATCAATAAGACGAGGACAAAGAAGTTTCTTGATCAATCTTCTTTTAAAAGGAAGGGGGAAAAGAGGATGGGGAAGAAACCTAATAAATTATTACTGTTACCTAAAAGATTAGGGGGAATTAGTTCCTTAAAAGCCCTAGATGCATTGCAGGAGAAAAATAAGTAAGTATATAAAGTCAGACAGAGTTAAAAGGTCGTAACTGAAAATCGCTTATGCAGCCTTGAAATTATTGCCAAGTAAATGTTAAAGGGAAATATTCCGACAGGGAATGAGCAATACTAGAATAATTAATTGTGAATGGGCTTGAGGGCGCATTTACCGGCTGTAGGAGAATCTGATTCAATTCTGGGAGAAACAATAATACAGACACGGCATATCCGTTAATACATCATTCCCTTTGACGCCCATGAAAGCTTTGTGCGAATACAGGTTAATCCAAATTTGATGCAGTGCATCTTTGATCATCATCCTTTGCCTTCTAGAAGCCAACGTGGGAAAAGGTCTTTTGTTTTAACTTGAAAGGAAAATTTTGACTGATAAGATAAAGAACAAGGCAGGCGTTGAAAATATTATGCTGAGCACTATACCCTTTATTCTATATTTTTATTCCCTCTTGAAATTCACAATTTAAAAACACTTTTAAGTGTAAAATTTCAAAATACTTAAATATTATAATTTTAAATATAATTATCAATGTTTTTTCAAATTTTTCCAAGGGGAAAGATAAAATCTGACATTTTATGAATTTATGCTCGTAAAAATTAATAATTCCACGTTCGATTCCAAGAGACGGAAACATTTAGTATTTTCTTAGCGTGACTCTATTTTGCTTACAAGTTTACATTTGCGATTCAAATATTATAGAGCATATTCACGATAAAACTTTTTTTAGATTATATTGAAGAAAATCTGCCAAGAACATGAGACTAAAGAGCGGCATGCTCTGGACGGAATAAATTATAAAAATCAGATTTCTGGGCATGAAAAGTGAAAAAGAGGAAAAACCAGAGTTGGAGGAGTCGAGTTAAATCATTTTTAGCTGAATGCTTTTAACAAGTTGCTTAATTCGATTATAATTAGTGAATGTGTAATTGAGTAAATTGATTTACGCTGAAAGTAACGAGAATTTCTGCTCGAAATTTGCTTTAGAAGTTGCTACTCACGAAACGTTAATTATTACACGTTCGTTACAGAAACTAATATCACGCGTCAGAGGTTCTTCGTCTTACGGCTTTCTCGAATCACTTTCTTATTATAGAAATTATTTTCTCCAGAATGAATAACAAAGTTTCCTAAAATTTTTCAAATAAATTTTCAATATATTGAAGTACTTATACTACTTATTGAAGTAGAAGCTGAAGTTGGCCGTACAGGATTATAAAACTGTAATAAAGAAGCTTTAAAGATTCTTGAAAATTAAAATTGATGTTTTTTCCAAGAAATGAAGTCTTGGGATCTTAAAGTAAATCTGCGCTACGTAATAAGAAACCGACTTACAGGTCTACTTCGTACCCACCCTAAGAAAAATATTACTTTTTTTTTATAGAGCAACTGCGATGTAACCGTTACTTGGCAATTTACTTAGAAATTTATTTAATCGATTGGCAACGGTGAATAAGGACAATTGGACAAGAAAATTAAAAACTTCTATCTTTTCAAATTGTTAAAATGGAAGCTACAGAAAAAGTTCCAAATATCGAATATATTTCTATCATTCATTAAAAAATGACAGAACATCAATGCTTTAAAGTATTTTCCATTTTCACCTGCAATAATCTCGATACAGTAAATCCTCTGAAAATGTATAAATATTAAAGTCAAATGAATTTCAGCCATTATTTGATTTCAACTTGAAAATAATAATCCTTGTCAATCTGTCTGACTGAAAATAATGTTCAATAAATTTTGAAATCTATAAACCTACAATAGAATCCAGTTGAATACTACTTGGAAGCTCAATCCATATATAAATTCTAAATGGTGAACTCTAAATTCTAAATTCCCAATAGTTTAAAATCCTCTCCCGAGGGATCTGATAATGACTCTGAGAGGATTAAGCTGACGCAGAGGCTATCCTGGAATCTAGAGCTGATAAATATCGGATCCAGGACGCTTACCACGCAATAATGCAAGATCTAGGGTCGTAGCACAAGTTAACAGTTAAACACGTTGCTTTACTGGCCGTTAATTATCAAGTTTATAGGAGGACCACAGGCCTACAAAGTGCAAACGATTGATCATTCACACAGAGATCGATCAGTTTGATATATCGGCAATTAAAGTGATTTGGTGAAATAATTGCACCCGGGGGAGACAAACAGTTGGATCAATTGTAGCACATACTGAGTACTGACTTACCGTTCGGTGACGAGTTCAACAATAACGGAGAATTCCGTTCAGACCAATCTCTTCAGGCAGGACTAGTCGTAGACCTGCCTAAGCCTCACTCACCGGCCCTGACTTGTCCATGTGAATCCATCATCAGATCATCATCTCAAGTCAACAACGAGAAGGCTGCATCTGCACACAGACAAACATTCCAACATAACACCTCTTTCCTCGCATTTCCGGCTTTTGCCTCTGGTTTATTATCCGCGTTGTGGTTTTCTTCGATTGGAGAGAGTTAGTCAGCCTTGATTTTTTTTTTGTGGTGTGGATAAGCGAGAGGAGATTAACTAGCCGTGTGCCTATCTTTATTATTTCTGTATTTCTGTATTTCTGATTTCTAGATTTTGAATGTTTCTTTTTTGAATGTTTCATTTTTGGATGTTTCTTTTTTGTATATATATATATTTTTGTATATTTCTTCAAGTTTGCCGGAACTCGATTTGGCGAAGTAGGCGGTGGCAGTGGTCGATTGAATGTTTGTCTGTGAGTGCACTGGTAGCCCTTGAAATGGCGCTTTTTTTTGTGGTGAAGATTTACTGGATTTGACCAGAAATATTGATTTCTCTGGGTCGTGCGCAATTTTTTCGTTTCATGGTTGGTCGATGGTTGGTGGGTGGAGGGTCCGGCAGGTCTACGGCGTATGTGTGACGTATGTGAACAGAATATCTTGTGGAAGATGTGCATTCGATTGGTTCGATTGATCTCGTTAATAATAATGTCTGTCTTTCTATATGCATTCCGAATTTCCCCTTCGGCGATTGAGTTATTTTTTTCGAGATGCGTGATACCTCGGAATTGGTAAAATTAAGTCGAGAGAGAAGAGCAGGTGGAGAGAGAAGAGGAGAATCGAGATATTTCCAGGGTGCGGGTTGTTAATGTCAATGCAATTGGTTCGAGAAAATCACTTTTCTCGTGACTTTCAGCTGGAACTGACATAATCCCTACAAAGCGGGAGGAAAGAGCGATGATTGATCTGTTATCGAGAAGTTCTATATGAAACTCCATTAGAAGGACACCTCTTCTTCGTTCAGTGGCTCTTCTTGAGTGCTGAGTGCTGACACAGCACCTGGGGAACTGAGTCCAAGCTAATCATTAAAATTACTCGTTAGAGGAAATGAACGAAAAATAATTTTCTAAAGAAGATTCATCTAGGACATTAAATCACTTTGAAGAACTCAAACTCAATTTCTATTCTGATCGGTATCTCATTTCAATTAACCATGATCTCAACTAGTCACTACGAAAATTAAAAAAAAAAAAACAATTGAAACGAAATATCGAAGAACGGAATTGAAGAAAAAAATGATTTCTCTGAAAGAGAAGAATGTAAATTCGAATCAAGGAGGAAAGAAAATTCAGTTCATTAACAATCCACAGATTTTGGTGTTTGAGAAACAACGCTTGATTTTTCGCGACCTTTTGACGAAAGATCAACGGAAAAGAACATCGAGAATTTCTTCCTTTTACAGAACTGTCAAGAAAAGTTTCTCAAACTTGTTCGATCTTTCTACAAAGTACCATGCTTCCTTCTAAAATGAAACGAATAGTATGGATGAAAATTAGAAAAAGTCTTGGAAAAATATCTTTCCCTTCTTTCTTTATGACTTTTTATTGTAATTTTCTAAATGAGAATGAAATGTAAGAGTTAAGTATAAAATGGAAAATAAAAATGCTTTTATATCGTCCATAATACAAAATGAGAAAATGTCATTCAAAATATTACGAATTTGAAGATAGCCAGATTGTCAGATGGACCGACAAGCAAACCTGTGACATTATACTCACCTAAATCTGCAAATTTACTGAAATAGCAAACAGTTCTGATTGAACTCACACAGAATAGAAAAAAAACTTGCGAAAAGGTGCAACACTATTTGAATCAGTGGAGTACATTTTTACTTTCATTTCGTCAAACGAAAAAAGAAAGAAAAACGATATTTTTCAGTCTGTGTGAGTTATTGAATCCAAGGGTGATATTCTGTTCATCGCATATCACAGAGGGAAAAACATTAAAAGAAAGCAACTAAATGGAATCACGCATCTCAGAACTTGGAAGTTAGGATGATTTTCGAATTAATCCATTGCTCGGTCGATGGTGATTGCTTTGATCTTGAGGGCGGCGAGTTAATTTCAGTGGATCTTGTGTGCATCTCCTCTGACTGTTGTATGATTCTTGTCTGATAGATTATTGCTGTTGTGTGATTAATTCGGTGCTCATGTTCTTCCCTGTATAAATATGCCTATTCAATTGTATGTTGTCTGATCCTTCGCTGAGTGTAGAACGTTTGATTCCAATGTGTTCGTACTGTACACACTGACTGTGTTCAGTTGTATATGTACTATATCAATGTACACTGTACATATGGTTATCCATCGAGTATCTCGCAATGTGTGGTCACGGTGGTTATAATTGTTGGTAACTGGACATACACAATCTCACTAGCAGTAAGTATGTATTTTATTATAATTTTATGAAAGCAATCAAGATGGGAAATTAAAGAACTAGTTTGCATATGATCAGCGTGTCAAATATAAACGAAATCTGATAAAGAGCTAAGGGAAAGTTCATTAATTATATAAGGATATAACTAATCCTTTTTTTTATACGCACATAAAGACGATTGAAAAAAAAAGTCTTTTCAGTGAATTTTCAGTGACTTAAAAATATAACAATTCATAGTTGGGGTTTGTAATAGATGGAGGCGATAAATCTGTTCATAAGAAGGAAACTTTTTATGGAGGAGAGTGGAAATACAAAAGCAAGCTTGATTATGCAAAGCTCTGATGTGAAAGGGTAATTAGGAAATTAGAATATTTTCGAGCTGAGGTCATTATAAAAAAATGTGTCAGAAAAATGTGCAATTATGCAAAAAGTGAGTGAATATCTTAAGGAAACTCTTCAATCTGCTGATGGCCTCATAGCAAAGTTACGTAAAGTTTCTGAAGTTAAAAATATTAGTTATTTGTTATGTACATTTCGGAGGATGAATTTTATTGCACAAAGAAGAAAGGTAGTTAAAAGTTTTGCAATTCTTAAAAAAAGAAAACATATCTTTACCCGAGAAATTTGCAAAGAAAACACATCAAGTCACATCAGAGTTAAATTGTTTGGCAAGTGGACTGGGATTAATTCGTGAATCTAAGAGTTGATGGACAAACGATTACCACGAGTACGTTGCCGAGGTGATTTTGTCCCGTAAAGGTAACATCTCCACTTAATTCAGCCAGCTATTACGTGATTGTCTCTGGTCCTAATCGATACTCTACCCTCTCTTATAACAAGAACTGAAAGGCAGTCTAAGATCAAAGTGATTTATCGTGTTGGCAAAACCCCAATCAAATTTAAATTCAACCCCGGTCTGCGATTGACGTTGAATTTTAAACACAAAACTTAATATATATATATATTTAAAAATAACCAGTGATTGATTTCTATCATACCATTAATTTTTTTTAGGCAAAAAGAAAATTGCCCTCAGCGACCCTTTAATAATTGTGCCCTTTAAGAAAATCTGAGAAAGCCGAATCATTTCCCGATTCCAGTTAACGAGGGAAATATGTTGAGTAGATAGGGGCTTTTCAAAATCAAGTGGCGGATTAATAACGCTCACGAGTGTCGTATAATTCGCGTCTATCATAATCATGAATGTTATAAGAGACCGAGCCAAGCGAGCTTGGTCCAACTAGAATTTCACTGCTAACCTTGATTTCCACTCGAATTACCCCCTTTCATTACAGAAAAAAGCCTTTCAACTGAAAATGCTGATTTAAAGGAGATAGAAGGGAATGATGCAGGAAGAATAATTCCTGGTCGTTAAATTGCAAAAGAAAATATGAAAAAAGAATATCAGCAAATCAATATCTTTTCATATATTAGTAGAGATCAAATTCAGAGGCAAAAAATATATTTGAAATTTACAAAGGCGGTGTAAAAATCTCTATATCAATGGGTTCTGCTATATTTTCCGATAACGAGCCGTTACAGCCGAGAAAGAAAAGATTGATTAAAAATAGAAAAAGGAATTACGTCAATGGCAAAACAGGAGCAAATCTAAAGAGCTATCGACACATCGAACTCTAGAGAAACCGCGATGTTTTCAACACAATACACAAAGAGAGAAACGACTAGAGAAATGGTGGCTTTCAATTACCGGCTTCAGTTGCATCGAACGAATGTTTTGTGGGTTTTGACGGTACTAAATTGCCGCCAGTCGCGGTTCGATTTCCTAGGTACAATTTCCTTTACCCGCGTATCTACAGATGCGTCAAGATGACATTTCTATTCCGTTAGAGGTAATGAAGATTGGGGTGTACGGTTTATATATTTCTCAGAAGTGGTTCTCATCTTAGAAATCAGATAATTCAAGACAAAAGGACACTTGAAAATGTTTCCAGTTCTTCAGACCAACTCGAAGCCTATATAAGTTATTATTTTTCATCAGAGTAGAAAGTTCAGCAGACAAGAACTTCTAGTAACACTTTTGCAAATGTTTATAAGTTGAAATAACCAGAATTTTTTTCTGTAGAGAAAAAAATATAGAGAGGAAAAGAGAGCAATTTAGAAATGAGATTTTTTTATTTTTGTCCAGGATATTTCGCAATTCGAAATAGGGTCAGCTAAACTAGGGATGTAGAGTTGGTATCAAGGGAAAAACGTGATAAAATACGATACTCTTTCGCTCTCATAGTGAAACGTAATCCTGTGCAATCTCACGACGAGAGAGCCACCGAAAGCTCATGTATCTTGTATAGCACGCGCGATCTACTGTGTTGTCATGGAGATCAGTGTTCATTTATACAGATTATTAAAGCAGGCACATAGATAAAAAATATCGTCAAAAAATATCCCTAAAAAAATATTAAAAATTGACAAAAGGTTATTTAAGAATCCCATTATAATTCTTCAGACTTTCTATATTCAAAAAAGGAATATCAAAGCTCTATATTTAATCAACTGACAGAAGGTAGAAATTCAAATGAAGAATTTAGTGACTGTACTATCAAACTGCCTACAATGATAGGCTCCGAAGAGAATATTTGCAAATCTGGAAAAACTTAAGTCTCAGACTGTTTAATCTGCACTTGTGGGTTTTTGTAATTTTACCCAAGAGGAAGTGTTGAATGAAGAACGAAGTAAAAGCCCTCGACCCTTTAAAGAAGAACTAATGAAATCTCTAGAACAAGATTGCTGCTCTCTGGTACTTGACCGAACCAATGTATTATTTACACCAATTTATTTTATCCCGACCTTTCATTTTTGTGTATATTCAGAGCTGAAAAATTACAAAAGAAGGATTGTCCATTAAGCTAAAAAAAGTAAGTTCGAAGCCTGTAAGTATATGTTATTGTAGCAATTAATAACATGAACTCATTTCATTTGAATCATCTCTAATATTAGTTTTGGCTCGCATTCTCATTGCTTACCGCAAACTATCCAAATTCCCTAATTTTCTAGTTAATACTCCATGGAATTTCCTTCAGGATATGGACACTGAAAATAGAACCTCTGGTAACCGAAGCGCAATTATCGACAAGCGGTATCCCTTGCTTCTTGTTGCTTAGCTACGAGTAAAGTAGAGGTAATGCAATTTTGGTGTACCGAAAAGTTTGTGTACAGACAATATGTACAAACCAGTTAACATTGATAAATTAGGCTTTGAAGACAAAAGAGACGATTTCTAATCAATATTTCACGAAAAAAAAATTGATTTTTCAATGTTAAGTTAATGTTAATGTCCTGAACTACATTTTTCATATAATAGTTCCAGAGACAGGAATATTTTTAAGCAAAGAAATAAGGAAAAGCTAAATGATATCTTCTATAGTGAACTCCGAGAAAAAATTACGTCCATCATTGACTTTTACTAGGTTTTAAAATTAAGAAAGTAAGAAACCTAGTTTTCTTCCGTCTACTATTTTCCAAGCGACCTATAAACTAAGATCCCTTGCGACGTGCAATGCCATTAAAAACCGAGAGAGGAATAAAATATATCACCTATCTAAGAGTGATTTCAGGCGAAGGATTCCACCTAAAATAGACCAATCTGTGTAACTTGCAAACGTGTAGATTTTTCCTTTCAGCTGAAACCAATATCCGAGAAAACTGTCGTTTTCATCCCTCTCGAGAAAGGTAAGTAAATTTTCTAAGAAAAGACTTACAATCTTTTAAATTTAAAAATTGAATTGATGAAATTTGAGAGAAATTTTTCAGTATATCCAGATAGGAATACAGGTGAAGTGATTTCTCAGCCAATCGCTAATTTCTCGTAAATTTCTAATGCATCCCAGACGAGAGGAAAAGACAGAGAGTGAGTATAAGGAGAATTGCGTGGGTTTTACAGTTGGTGATGCGAAAACTACGGATGCCAAGATGGAGCCCTCGATGTGAGTGACTGGTCTAGCTGACGTAAATCTACCGTGAAGTAGCCACTCCTACTTGAGAATCCAAATTCCCCAATTTAAAGCGTACTGGAACCCTAGATCTAGGCGAGGAAAAAAAAAAAGAGCAAGTAGATTTGTACACAAGACCGAAATACCATTTCTATTGTCTTACCGCCACCCGCTCACTAGTTCATTTCCCTGCTAACAAATTAATTAACAGCTTGTGATCACAGTCCAAGATCTTTGTCCGTCACTGAAAAATTAGATGAATCAACTGTTTCTTGAGACTGAAGACACGAATACTATATGTCATTAGTCTTTTTTGAGAAATTCTTACATCGTACATAGACAGGGTGGCCACAAGATTCAATTTTTTCATTTCTCTGACATTGATGTATTAATATAAGAGGAATATTTAATTCATATTATTGAAATTTTTCAAGTATAATATCACTTTAAATCTTTTGAAATTTAAAATCACTTCACAACATTTAAAATTCGTAAAACTCTCTCAAATTTACGACAACCTTAGAAATCTTTTAAAATTCATTGAAATTTCTAGAAATTCTTAGAAAGATCTTAAAATTCGACGAAATCCCTTCAAATATGATAATATTTCATGAAAACCCTTAAATTTTGACTAATTGTTTCAAAGTTCCTTAAAATCATTTTAAATCCTTTAAATTCTTCAAAAAACTTCAAAATCTTTTAAAAATCTCTTGAAATATTTTAAAATTCCAACAGAAATTTTAATATTCCTTAAAATTCGTCAAAATCTCTTAAAATTGTTGAAAACTTTTTGAAATTTCTTTAAATTCACTGAAATCTTTTAAAATTCCTAGACACATCTTTAAGTTCCTTAAAATTTCACTATAATATTTAAAATCCTGTAAAATATCATAAATTCTTTAAAATCTATATCAAAATTCCATGAATTCGATAAGGAACTTTGAAATGCCCTAAAATATATTAAAATCTCTAAATAAAAATTCTTGGAAAGAAAAACCTCACAAAATCATTTAAAAATAGAAAATAATTTTGGAAAATTTTTCTTAATTCCACTCTTGCAATTCCACAAAATTCTACAAAATCTATTATAAATCATAAAAATCTTCTGAGATTCTTTAAAATTTCAATCAAATCCCTTAAAATCGGTTAAAAAAAAATTTAAATGTCCTAAAATTCTTACAAACTTTTTAAAATCCTTTAAAACTCCACGAGAGTATTTATTTATATTATTTATTTTTTCCCTTAAAATATCTTAAAACTCTTCCAAGTTTCTTAAAATCCTTCATAATTTCTTAAAATTTTGTAAAATTCCACAAAATTTTTTAAAAATCATAAAAATTTCATGAAATCTTTTAAAATTCTTTGAATTACCTAATCTTTCTTAAAAACCTCTTAAAATTTCATGAAGTTCTTTAAAAGTTCACCAAATCTTTGAAATATTATACAAATCTCTTGTAATCCTTTTAAATTCCCTGAAATCTCTTAAAATCCTTTAAAATTATTGAAAATGTCTTGCAGTCATTAGAAAATCCAAAAAATCTCAAAAAATGCCTGGAAATTCTTTATAATAGTTCGAAATCCTTGGAAGGTTTCTAAAATCTGTCAAATAAACTATATAAAATCTATATATTCAATACGACAAAAGTAAAATAGCATAAATTTCAATTTCTATTTACCCTGACATTTCCCTGACTTTCCTGAAATGTAACCATCCTGATTGACAAATAAGTCCACGACACGATATTTATTTATCACCATCCATTCTCTACTTATCAAATCCATTAAAAATTTCAATTAGTGACGAATTTACCAGTGTCTTCCGGCTTCCCTTCAATCAAATAATGTCAATTGCACGAGTTCTTCAATAAGTATTGGCTAGAAGAGCAGGACTCATGAATATGATTAATTAAAGCCGATTGTGCCTAGTCCGAATGAATGGCCCATTGATTGTGCCCGGGCGATCGTCACTCGAGAGTAGACTGCCTGGCTTAGCGTTTTCCCTGCCACAACCACGTTCGAGTTGTGTAGTTTCCGCAAAATAGGAAACTTCAAGTTTGCTGAAGTAGAAACGAAACAGCCAACTGCCAGAGAGTTCGAGAAACCGGACAATTCAAATACACTCCGACCAAAATCTACAATCAACAAGTTTTCAGTAGTTCGAAACTATATTTTCCTCAAAAGATTACCTGAGCTTTCATCAAAATATTGAATGCAATAGAAAATCTAGAATCCTTCAACCATTGCAGAAATAAAGAGGAAAATAAATAATCTTGCTCGAGGAAGAGATACTGTAAAAAGTAATTACGTTGTGATTGTGGGATCTAAACATAATCGATAAATTTTTACCTTATTTATGGGTAAAAAAATTATCATTGGCACCGCTAATCCACAGAAAAATAAAGTTAAATGACCTTGTTTGTGGACTAAACCTAAACGACTCAATCAACCAGCGATAAATGCGTCGTAAATGTGAAAGGGAACCAAACAAAACAACTTGGATGAATATAACGGATCATGGTTCGCTGGCTACGAATTAATTCGCGACAGAACCGAGATCTAAAAGTAAAACGTCCGTGTATTTATGTTCCACCAACTGATCGTGTTGTTTTAGAAGTGCTCTGATCAAGCACAATCCTGGAAATTGCAGATTCTTCTAATGTTCAGTTTTCAAGTTGCAGATATATGAATATTCAATGCAGGACCTACACAGAAAAGAACAAATATTCAACGATGGCTGACTGATATCAAAACAATAAAAAAACTTAGAATCACAAATGTTATTCCAACTAAAAGTAAAACAATTCTCAGTACTAGTTTCTTATACAGAATTATTTTCAATGCAAATATCAATATTTCAATCAAAATATCAAACAGTTTCTAGTTTAAAATACAATTAATAAGCATTCAGTCATTATTTGAATGCTCAGAACTTTTAATTCAGTCATCAAATAAGAACATTTAAAACGAAAATCGTTTCGAAATGAATTCTCGCTCAGTCTTCATTTTCTCAGTGTATATGAGATTTGCAATAAAAGAAAAGAAGCAAAAAGAGAAAATGTTCCTATCGTGTCGAGTAACAGTGTATGAGTGCACTTTGAAATATTAACTTCTCGACTCAGTAAAGCCATTTGAATTCATGGGAAAACGAATACTCCGAACAGAATTATACGCGATTCGTAGTATTGTATACAAGGATTCACAGTATATGGAAGTTCATTGGGTGATATTGTATTTTACACCTGTAACGACGTATATACATGTATATATAAAGGATATATATGTGATATGTCCCACAAGTAAACGACCTCATTCGTGTCCGAGGAACAAGTCCACGTAGATGTCATGTTTGTTGGGTGATGGCGATAGCCGATGTGAATGACAATGTATGATGTTATGATAATACATATCCAGATCTGAAAAATGTTCCGTATACATGCTTTTTTTCATGGTATAAGTTTCAACCGTAAAATCCATTCCATGTTTTCAATATTCAGGATTTATAATTTATTCTTGTCCGTCACGCAGCTTTTCCAGGTGAATTTCCGAAAAAAAGTTCTAGTCCAATTCAATTTAAAAGCATTCAACACTCATTTCTTCCCTCAATTTTTCCGAAAACATCGAGGGATGAAATTCATCTATGATAAATGACGCCTTTCAAGCTGAAGCTCTTCTCTGTGAAGGCTACATAATAACTACAGCGTTATCGCACTTTACACCTTGCCTTTTACTGAAAATACGTGTATATTCTTGTATACATATATAGGATTCACGATCAGAGACATTGCATTAGATTTTGTTAAATAGAGAATAATCGCGGTATCTACTGACTCAACCCATTCAAATTCCAGGCGTTTTCCCGGTTTTTCCAGGCTAAATTCCTGATTTTTCAGGAAAGTAAAAACACACTTTAATGCTACATCATACATTTACTATTATGAAGTTAACATATTAAATCAACAAATCCAACATATAGAGTTTCCCAGTGGGTAAAAAGACATTGACTTCCTGAGGAAGTCCTAAAGACATCCTGAGGACGTCCATGACATGTCAGTCAAAATAATGTCAAAAAGACGTCTTTTGGACGTGAGACGTCTTTAGGACATCATTATATTGTCATAGATGTCCTAAGGATGTTTTTAGGACGTCTTCAGGATGACAATGTCTTTTTGCCCACTGGGTTATTATATATTATTTATCTATATAATACTTTTACTCTTTTTAAGAATAAACTATGGCAGGGTGGCCACAAGATTCAATTTTTTAAATTCCCTGAAATTTCCCTAACTTTCAGACACTTTCACTTTAAATTTTTTGATATTTAAAATCACTTCACTACATTTAATATTCGTAAAAATCTCTCAAATTTACAACAACTATTGAAATCTCTTAAAGTTCACTGAAATTTCTTGAAATTCCTGAAAACATCTTTAAATATCTTAAAATTTCATGAAATCCATTACAATTATTATACAAAATCTTTTACAAATCATAAAAATCTAGAGACATTCTGTAAAATTCCCAAATGTGCATTAAAATCTCTATGGAAAAACTCTTGAAATAAAAGATCTCACAAAATTTTTTAAAAATCAGTAATACATTCTCTGATGAGAATGTAAAAATGACTTGAAATATTTTAAATTCTATGAGGACTATTAAAATTCTTTAAAATAATTTTTAAAATGTCAAAATTACATACAATTTTTACAAACATGTTTAAAATTTCACGAAAAACTTTTAAATTCCTTAAAATACGTAAAAATCTTTCACAATTTTTGAAAAATTTTCAAAATTTCCTAAAATTCCACAAAATCTTTAAAAATTCATAAAAAATCTCATGAAAACATTTAAGATTCCATGAGGAACATTAAAATCCCTTAAGGGTGGTGGAGCCAAGTTCTAATCTAAAAATTCGATTTCCTCATTTTACTCAACAAATATTAAGTTTGGAATTTTTTTCCATTGTAGAATTAATCAATTTTTAATTGGAATTATGTGTACAGAGCGAGAAAATATATAATTCAAATATTTATTAAGTAAAATGAAAATATACAATTTTGAAGATAGATTTTTCATTCCTCGTTTTATGCAAAAAGTATTGGAATTAAATATTTTTTCGATCAGTACGCAGTCTCATATTTGGAAAAATATTAGCGCTACAGAGCGAAAAAATATTTATCTATAATTTTCGATGAGTAAAATGGAGAATGGAATTTTGAGCTTAACACTTGGGCCCAAAGCCCTTAAAATCACTTTGAAAAATCAAAATTTCTTAAATTTTTTACAGGCTTTTAAAGTCTTTAAAATTCCTTAGAATTCCTTACAAATTCTTTGAATTCCCTAATCTTCCTTAAAAATTTCTTAAAATCCTTTTTAATTATTGAAAATGTCTTGAAATCATTAATCTTTGGATAGTTTCTAAAATTTGTTAAATAAATTATAAAAGCTATATGTATAATACTGCCATTATTTACTCAACTATTAATCAGACTTAATTTTGAGCAACTAAGTTACTCAATCAAATTATAAAATATGAAACAATAACTGAAGTGTATTAACTTATTTCTTTGGTAGACATTATTTGCTATGAAAGAAAACAAAAATAGTTTATAAAAGTAGGTTCTTGAAAAAAATTCCAGGTGTATTCCCGGTTTTTTCTTGGTATACAAAATTCCAGGCGTATTCCCGGTTTTTCCCGGTAGTAGACACCCTGAATTGCATTAGATATTGATAAATAGAAAATAATGATAAGAGAAACTTGAATGTCAAACAAATAACGAAAAAAGTAATGAGTTTTAAAAAGTAAAGTCGATCAAAGACTCGATATGGAAAAGGATGAATGCTTTGATAAAAGAATCCTTGTTTTTCCTTATCGTGGAGTGTTTCTTTTACATTTGGATCAAATAAAAGCAGAGCTTCTGCCGGGCTTTATTGATAAGATCGAGCGTTTGAAGTGGTTGGCAAAGCGTGTACGGAACAGTTTTCAAGTCGATCGAGGCTCGTGAGAGATATAGTAGCCGGAGAAATACTGGTATGTCGGTGAAGTGGAGTAACGTTAAAAATACACGGATAACAGAGATGACCAGAGAAACTTACCCAGTGCTGGCGTCGTATAGTCCCAGCTCTCGGTATCATTTTTATAGACATTTAGTTTTGTGGGCTGAAACAAAGGAAAACATAAAATTAATCTTCCATACCATTTTTTTATCTGCAAGGGAACAGTGTAAAATTATTTCCCAACACTGTTATTCCCATTTATATAAAAAAAAATCAAGCAATATAAAAAAAAAGATGATTTTTCTTGTCGATTTTAAAGAAGGTTGATTAATTTTCAATTACATAGGTACACATAGAGATCTTTAAGATCCTTCTTTCTTTAATCGTACAGATGAAAGAAGGTTCTGAACTCTGAACTGAAGTGAAATTTTCATCAATCTAGTGAATGGAAAACGTTAGGAAAAAATCTCTCCCTTGATTGGATTAGAGATTGACCGAGACAGAAAAGCATCACCGGATTAGAAATCCGTCTAGCAATGAAGGCTGAAGCCAGCTGAAATCGTTAGCGCGAATAAAGCAACTATCAAAGCTGAGAAGTCATTTCGTTTTCACTGAATAATTCAAGGATTCGAAGCGGTAATTCCGAGGGTGAAAATTTACCTAGTGCGCGCAAGATACAATTACTTGAATGTAGTCTTTTTGACTCGTAGATACGAGAAGTCGAAATTAAGAATTCAGGATTCAAAGTGCATTAGTACATCGTGTCTCGCATAAGTTTCCAATGCAACTGGGGCACTTGAATATATCTATAGAAAGCACTTTGGTGTACATTGAAGGGTTCAATAAAAGAAAAAAAATATATAAAAGGAAAAGGCAAAAAAGACTAAGTTCTCGGCTTTGCAGGGTGTATTGCAATGTAAGCAGCTCGGTGAAGACCTCCAAGTATAATCTTCCTGAGCTTCTGTATCCAAGCAAACAGTATCATCGTTATATGTATATCGTCCACTCGATGTAAAATATTTCTTCCCAAATCTACTTTATCTAGAAATCTTACCCCTATAGTGCAAATAAAAGTATCAATTATTATGAGAGAGATAGGAACTAGAGACTTTTATTATCCTTACATTTTTTTTAAGGTTTTTCGTCAACTGAAGACATAGACTAGACAGAACGACCTAAATTCTTGAAATATCAATCATCAGTCCAATTTTTAGACATTGGAATTCCAGAAAACACGAAAGTTAGCCTAATATAGATTTATAGAAATTATTATTCAATTATATATTTGAATTTCTGATCAATTAAAAGGAATAAACATTCTTCCGGGTTGTGACCAATAAATCGAAACAATTAATAATAGTATTCCAAATGAATCCAGAATTTCTGTCAAGAGATAAATTGGAATTATGTGTATGTACCGCAAATATCGAATAATTTATATCGCAAGTTGATAATAATCCATAAATAACTGAATAATTTTCTATATCCAAGGCATTTGTTCTCAAATTTATACACGGAAAAAAGTGAATGGCTGAATTTACCATTTAAAATAGTTAAGACGCGCTTTGAACGCATTTTTCCTGGAATTTAGTCAGTTTTACTATTTCAAATTGTAATTTTTACAACGAAAATAGCAGGGTATACAATTTTTTTAGTACAAATTACAATTTGAAATAGTAAAATTGACTCTAATTTCCAGGAAAAATGCGTTCAGAGCGCATCTTAACTATTTTAAATGGTAAATTCAGCCATTTACTTTTTTGCATGTATCCATTCTGAAAAATGTATTTCTCTGGTTTATTTAAATGGCAACATATACTAATTATTTTGATATCTAGTGCACATAATTAGAGGCGATCAATTTTGACTTGAATCCTTAATACTACGGGACATTGAACAGAGTGACTTATCAGTGAAATGTAGAGCTTTGCAGGTCGCAATTTATCGCAAGATATAATGAGGGGATCACAATCAATAAGGGAATAGAAATTGTATAATAAACGACCATATTCCATGGAACGATCAACAGTGACAATAAACCATAGAAGATTGCCATCATCAAAAACTGGCTTTGTTGACAGTATTGAATCCTGGATGATCATTGGATATAACGAAGCATTGTTTGATTTTAAGTAACACAATGACATATAAAATAAAATAGTAAATAAAATATTTGATGTCGATTTCATATTTTCGTTGATCATTTTAAGGCCATGCAAGACTTACCCGATCCCTACCTTACCAACATTTTTTGTCTGCAACGCTACGTCTACATTTATTGAAATATCAAATTGAAAATTTCTAAAATTAAAGAAAATATGCTAAGGTATGTTTATCTGGTCTTAAATTTTTGTAAAAATAAAAAAAAAATAATTTTTCAAAAAAATTTTTTTTACAAATGTCAATATTTAAGACAAGATAAACGTACCTTAGTGCTTTAGCTTCAATTTCAGAAATTTTCAATTTGATATCTCAATAAATGTAGACGCAGCGTTGCAGAAAAAAATGTCGGTAAGGTAGGGATCGGGTAAGTCTTACATGGCTTTAATAGAAGAAAGACAAAAAGCAGCATAATTATTTCATGTGATTCTAGATTGATTCCACATTGATTCTGAATTGAACTAATAAACTCGATGATTTCATTCACATCCTGACATTCAGTTTAGACTTAAAGTTGCAAAACAGATAATATTTCCATCAGTTTCATTCAAGGTTCAAAAATTAATTTTAGCAGATTGGATTCACATGTTTTCTGAGATGACACATACATGACTGTCTAACTGCTCCAGTGAAAATTTATCAAATCTCATTTCAAGTTATTACTACATGTTGTATCATTATTCCAGGATTTACGTTGAATAGAGACGAGTGTTAAATTATCTCTTGAGAACAAGTAAAGTTGCATAAATTGACTTTAAGAACTGCTTCTGTGACTTTTATGAGGCGCGAAGCGTGTTTTCCACGGATATGATAAAACACTCTTGGGTTACTTTGACAAAATACAGTTTCATTCAATTTCCGCAACGAAAAGTGTTTGACAAGCATAGTCTGAATTTCGGTCTGAATTCGACTTTATAAAACAGTGTTGTTAAAATCGAATTTGGTTCTGTGAAATCTGCTAATATTTAAATCGCTAAATCGCAATGATGGGGACCCAAGATCACTCATCACGCAAATTATAGAAAATATCTCAGAATTCTAGTGATTGAGTAACGAAGATTTGGCACGGATACGGAATCCCTAGCCGGAAGTCGTTTCGACCTACTCTCGTATGCAAAATCATTTTGAAATCCTGGAATCATTGGGACGCTGAATCAAGGTTTCACACTTTGATATCTGATATACTCAATGTTCATATCTAATGCCAAAAATTGCAAACTAATGATTCATAATCCCAAACGATTAATTTCATCTAATTTTGTATACGGACAAATTTTAATCTGCTTCAGCTACACTATTTTTTATTTACGAAAAAAATAGTCTATTACTATTTGAAATAATGTTCTCTATTTGCTTTAGTTGAAGTTTCAGACGTCTAGTCTGACGATTTTTTTAGAATTATTGGAATAAAAATATCAATAACAAAAATTATGCCAAGTTTAAAATTTCACAAAAATTTTCAAAATCAATAATCTTTTGAAATCTACGTTAAAATTCATTAAAATCTCTAAATAATCCTAGAAACCTCTTGAAATTCATTGAAAATCCCTTAAAAATTAGGTAAATCTCTTGAAATCTTTTTAAATTATTTTTTAAAGAGTTGAAAATAGTCATCAAAAGAATTTTTGAATTTTTCAGAGATTTTACAAGATGTAAAGAAAGTTTAAGAGATTTCGAAGACTTTTGTAAAAATTTTAAGAGGTTTTCAAGATATTTTATAATAATTGATAAAAGATGGCTTTTCCTGAAAAACCTGTTAAAAATCTTTTGAAATTAAGAAAAATTCCCTGTAAACCTTTGAAATCTACTGAAATCGATAAAAATGTATTTAAAACCTTTTGATAACGCTTATGAATTTTTTTAAAAATTCATAAAAGTCTCTGAAAACACATAAAATCTCTTAGAATTCTTTCACAATTTTTTAAAACATTTCAAAGTCTTTTTAGCAATTAAAATTCTTCTCTCTAAAATTGAATCAGTCAAATTCTACTGATTTTCAGTGACTCTTTTCTCACAATTTTAATCAATGAAAATTCACTGAGAATCAGTCAAAAGTCACTGAAATTTTCAGTAATCGTCACTAAACTACTAAAAATTTCAGTGACTTTTCACTGCTTTCCAGTAGATTATTCACTAATTAAAATCGTGAGAAAAAAGTCACCGAAAATCAGTGGAATTTGACTGGTAATCAGTTAAATTTTACTGATTCAAGTTTAGAGAGTTAAAATTCTTTAGAACACATTTTAAAATTATGTGAAATCTCTTAAAATCTCTTAAATTCCAAGCAACGCCATGTAAATTTCTGCTGGTAAATAAAAATAAAATAAAATGGTTTTGAGTAAATGTTAAAAAAAACATAAAATAAAAAAAAATCGTGAGACTAGACGTCTAATACTTCAACCCAATCTATATTTGACAGTGTATTCGCTATTTCTTTCTCGTGTATAAAGGGTGAATTTTATTGTTCACCACGGTGACATTTTGAGAACTACTTGGTGGGATTTGCTACTACAAAATCTCGTAAATCTGTGCACTTATTCTCTATTTTATCTGAGATAACAACTTAGACCACCCGGCTAACACTGTTACCAGTCGGGCTCTTCGATTGATGATGATCGTAGCCTATAAACTCGACTGCTTTCATCGTGTAAACAGCCCCTAATATCAGGGAGCAAACGGAAGGAGGACAGAACTGGCAAAGAGCAAAGAGCGATATCAAGTGATATTATGGATCGTTAGCGGCGTTTAGTGAGTCGTAAATATTTTCACGATATTACAGTCCAGTGGGCATTGCAAAAGCATATGAAAACTATCGTGAAACCTAAAAAAAAGTCTCCCAATTAAATTGAGGAAAAAATAATTTAAACCACAAAATCCCTGGGATTTTCATTATTTAGATTTAAAGCATTTGACAAAAAAGCCCTTTAGTATTCCATATTCTTGTTTTGATACGTGCTTCAACACTCAGATTAATCTTTTGAATTTCGTTCATTAATCAATGGAGCAATGAAGTTTATACAGTGGTTAAAAATATGTGATAAAAGTGTAATTTTGAGCTGGACAAATAATGAAGCCTTTTGAAATTACAAGAGGAATTTTAAAATTAAAAGGTGCATTGTGAAAGGGATGTTTTTTAATTAAAAGAGGTATTCAGTTACCCTCCTAATTCAAAGGGATTTAGAGAAGCCTTAAAAGGCAGCCTTCATAAAGTGATAAAAAAAAATTAAATTCTTCATAAAATGTGGACATTTTTTCAGAAAATATCAGAATCATAGTAAATATCAGAGATATTTTTTCATCAAAAATTTTTAAAGTTGTAATTTGTTTCTTGTATTGCATGCTTGAACTTCACGCACGAACATTTGAATTTTCAGAAATTCTAGAGCATGAATACCGGCTTGTCGTCACTAAGTTGCGGTCTATTTTTTGTTTGCATTCCATTCTAAACTTCAACGAATTAATTTTCAGATATCTCGCTCACTTCCGAGTTCTCAAGTTCAACGATCTTTCCGTATCATTAAATCGATCGGTTTTGTCAACTTTTAAATTCTGCCGCTCATTAACTTTTAAAGGAAATTAATAATTTCCTTTAGAAATTAATGAGAGGTAGATAATAGCGATAATATGATGTCTGTCTTTTATAAAATCGAGATTTTTTTCCGTGAGGATGTAGCTCGTTATTGATTAATTTATCGAGATTCTCAATAATACCTTAGTCCTACGGAATCTCTCGTAACTGACAGGAAATTAAAATTTAATTAGTTCCAAGAGTTCAGATCTTGCGGTGTAATTCGTAATTTAAAGACTTTTATCCCATGTTAATTAAACAAAAATGTACTGTTAATCAAGTTATTAATCAAGTTATTAATGAATTTATTAATCAATTTATTAAAAAAAATAAAACAATATATGTATACTTTGATATTTGTCATTTGCTTAAAACTAGGACACAGTATCTATTTAAAAATAATTATTATAGAATTTTAAACGATTATATTAAAGTTTTTCGATTTATTGAGACGTGTAACTTTTGACGTTTTCAAGAGACGATGACTACATGCAATTTCGCGGTCTAGTGGAAAATAATGGCATCATTCGTCTCGCAAAGTCAAGTGCAGAAATCGTGCAATAAATGTCCGATGTAACTTTAATTTAAGTGGAACAACTACTCTGATCTAAAATTTGCGTTTAAATTCGCTAAAGCTTAATTAAAGTTATAAAGCCTTTAATAAATTACGAACGAGTTTTTACCACGAATTTTCATTTCGAGGCTCTATAAAAGTGAATAATCCTGGCTAGGAGAATACTTGATGATTTCTTTGTGGAACAAAAAAAAAAAAAAGAAAAGAAAAAAAAGATTCACTCATTTAAAGTACAGCAAATAATTAAATAGCCTAATTACTAAAATGTTACTACTTTAATTTTGAATATATAATATGATGCTTTCATAATCCACATAGTTACCATAAATATACATATTAATAACAACAAGTTACACCGAATATTAATTAATGCTGATATCCATTTCCCTCGTTTCGGCATAATGATGTTTACAACGTTATTACTCCATAACAGTTATAACAGTTACTCTATAAACCAAAACTAATTATTCAAAAGACGCTTATTCAAAAATTACTGATCTGCATATATTATGTAAATTATATTAGTTTGAATAATTTTATTCCAAGAATCCTTTTACTATTTAAAACTGCAAGTCAATTCCTGAATTTCTATGCGAGTGACAGGAACTCTTTTCAGAAATATATGTTTTCTCATTTAAAAACTCGATTTAGTGATTACAGGGATTATATATATATATATAGTGAAAGAAATAATAAGCCTTTCGTTTAAAACGCTCTCTTTTTTGCCCCCTTAAATATTCGATTTTTATTAGGGGGTTGGAACGAGAAGATCTTCGAATTTATTACTTCAAGGAAGGAATTCCTTTCTTCAGCGAAACGCTCATCGATACTAAACTTGCGGCTCTTATGGGCGTTCGGAGTGTTGTACGATCACACCCACCCAGCACGCTTCAGAGAAAGTCCATAGAATAGCGTTTATCTTTTTTGCTTTTACTATTCATACCTCCACAGATAAGCGAGTGAACTTCCGGGTGACTGAGCAACCTTTCTCGAATAAATGATGACCAAACGATAACGCGATTTGAAAAAAGACCCTCTTCTAGAATAAAAATCTAAATAATATATTTAATTCGAAATTGAAATAATTCTATTCTAAAAAGATGATTGAGTCGAAGTTGAAATATCGTAACGGCTATTCCGCAGTCATTCCAGATTCATCGTGTATACGCGATGAATATATAAGTATCGATAGTGATTTTCGACAATCGATAACTTGCCGAATCATAAATTCCGCGTGAATTGAATTTGCAATTTTGAAATTGGTTTCGTTGATAATCATCTTGTTACGAGTCTAAATTCGAAATCCATTGAAAATCTAGGAATTTTAAGAGAATTTTATGGAATTTTTTAAAGAATTCATTGGGAGATAAAGGGATTGTAAACGTTATTGTAGAATTTTAAAGAATTTCAAGAAGTTTCTGGGAAATTTTAGAATTTTTCATGACTCTAATCATATTTCAGTCGGACTTCAAGGTACTTTTATGACTTTTAAAATATGTATTTTGTGGGATTTAAATAAGGAATTGAAAACTTCATACGGAATTTTATTGAGGAATTACAAAAGCTTTTTAGACTTTTAAAAAGATTTTGTAGAATTTACAAAGATTTCGAAGGTTTTCGTCAAATTTTAAGGGTTTTCAAGAAATTTTTCGATTTTTAAAAGACGTTGTAGAATTTTTATGGATTTGATGGAGTTTTATGAGATTTCTAATAATCTACATGAAAAGTATTTCGAGATCTTTTTCTGCCTTTTAAAAGATTTTGTGAAATTTTCCAGGATTTCATGGAATTTGATAACATTTCTAATGATTTTAAGGGATTTTAAATATCAAGAGGTTTCTAGGAATTTTTAGGGATTTTCATGAATTTTAACGTGGATTTAAAAAGCTTTATGATTTTGAACATTTTCGTAAAATTTTAAGAGATTTCAGAATATTTCGTGAAATTTTAAAGGAATTCATGCAATTTAAAGCGATTTTCAAGAATTTTAAGGGATTCTAAATATTTTTAAATTATTAGGATTTTTAGAGATTGAAATTTTTTTTTAAAGATTTCGACGAATTCAAGCAATTTTTAAAGTTTTTGTGAAATTTTGAGGAATTTAAAACGGTTTGAAGGAGTTTCAGGGAGTTTGAAGAAATTAACAATTTAAATTTAAATTAAACAATTTTTATTTTAAAAGATTTCTAAAAATTGCGAGGGATTTTATGTAATTTTTCGATATTTCTAATAATTTTAAAGGGTTTCAAGACATTTTTCTGATTTTTAAAAGATTTTGTGAAATTTTAAAGGATTTCATGGAATTTGATAAGATATTTAATAATTTTAAGGGATTTTAAATGTGAAGGAATTTCAACAGGTTGCTAAATTTTTTTAAAGATTTTCACTAATTTTAACATGGATTTCAAGAGATTAATCATTTTGAAGATTTTTATGTACATTTTTAACGATTTTTAAGTGATTTTTACGAACTTCAAGAGATTTTTAGGATATTAAAACGATTTTGTAGAATTGTATGGGATTTTAGAATATTTCGTGAAATTTTAAGGGATTTTAAAAGCTTTTTGAGGTTTTAAAGAATTTGAAATATTATCCTCAAATTTTAAGGAATTTTATGAGATTTTAAATAATTTTAAGTGATTTCGAGAGATTTTTCGGATATTTTAAAATGATTTTGAGAGAATTTTAAAGGATTTCATGGAATTTGATAAAATTTCTATGTAATATTTTTAAGGGATATACGTAAAGGATATAAAGAGATTTTAAAATTTACCGTAAAATTTCAATAATTTTTCTTGGAATTTTAAGAGATTTTTAAGTTTGTCATAGCATTTTAAAAGTTCTTTAGGAATTTTTAGATTTTTTCATGAATTTTAACGTGGATTTCAGAAGATTTATGAGTTTGAAAATTTTTCTGGAATTTTTAAGGATTTCATGAGAACACAATTAAAAATTACTTTCTTAATACTGTTATCTTAACTAGCTTTGATGAATATTTAAATGAAAAAGAATTCGACTTTTCATATTAATCTGAACGACTCAATCAATTTTTTTCATTTAAATAACGAGCAGCCCGCGAGTGCTCGATAAAGAAGAACATTTTAAGCTCTCTGATTAATTTTATACTATTAGTCGGCAAAGTGCATCTTTCCGAAGAGGGTAATAAATAAAATCACGCAATAAATCACATATTTAGAAATTGCAGTGCTTTATATCCATATTAATCAAAGGAGGAGTATTTCTCTAATATTTCAAAGTGTGGAGAGAGAAAAAGATGATCTATCCTAACTAGGAAACGAGTATGATAAAAAAAACACTTGAAAAATATTTAAATGCTAAAGGCATACGACTATCGTTGCTACATGCATTGATCAGAGGAACGAACCCGATTGTTTTCCGCACATCTTACGTAATTGGGTGCCACCCACTTTGATTCAACGAATGAATGCGAATTTGCATATTTGCAATCACCAAGTAATTCGCGGGATTTCACTTTATCGCGAGGAACCGCTTTCGAATCGAGGCTGAATTGGATTCCTGGAAAATTTACAGGAAAATGTAGATTTAATTTTCTTTTTCATCGTCTTTCCTTAGTGTAATAAAAGAGATTTATGTTTCAATGTAACAAGCCAGAAAAAGGAATCAAACAATTCACGTGAAAAAATTTAAATTCATCCGAGATCTAATGAAACTGCAATAACCTCGGCAATAACCCATGAAATTTACCACTTAAAGCGTTTATACTACTTTTACTTAAATTTTGGAAATAATTTACCAAAGTCAAATGAATTTTGAATATTTTCCAGAGTTTCAAACCTGAAGGATGATCAATGTTCGGGGTGTGTAAAATCTATAGCTATTGTTAAAAGCGCGATCGTTAAAAGCTACCCTTAACGATATTTTATGGCTAAGTGCAGTGCAAAGGAGAAGAGAAGCATACGAAGAACCTTGGAGGTGCTCAGCCTCAAGAGAAATTGGGATAATAAAGCAGAGATTATCCCTTTATTTACTTTACATGCATAATATCGTTCCACATTATCAGAAGTTAATTATCGTCAAGAAAATTATCTACCTGACAAAATCTACTGCTCATAGAATCAGTTATTCTGACGACTTTAAATTTCTAATATCATTCAGTAGGTTTTTAAAAATAATTTACTGGCGAAACTGTTTCTATGGTAATTACCTCAAGCCCTTATAATTATTTATCCGTTTATTTTCCAGTGTACTATAATTTTCTGAACGTTCAAATGAAAAAATTTTTGTATTTCTTGTATTTTAAATTATTAGTTGTATTTCACTATTTCAATTCGTAGTTTTCAACATTTCACTAAAGTTTTCGTTAAAAATAACTAACAATTAGTAGAATTTTTCACTGAAGTAAATTAGTGACTCAATTTTCATTAATTCAGATTTAGAGAGCTTAAAATTCGTTAAGATTTTTTTAAACTCCCAGAAACCTCTTGAAATCCTTTAAAAACTAACAAAAACCATTAAAATCATTAATGTTAAAATTCGCAAGAATCTCTTAACTAAAAATTGCTAAAAACCTCTTGGAATTTCTTAATATTTAAAATCTCTTAAAATCCTTAGTTTTATAAAATTTCATGAAATCCTTAAAAATTCTACGAAAATATTTTTAAAATCATACATGTATAGACATTTTTTTGAAATCTCTCAATAAAATTACCTAAAAAACTTTAAAATCCTTCAAATCTCATAAAATATTTTAAAGTCCTTTACAATTCTCTGAAACCTTTTGAAATCTCTTAAAATTCCTCGAAACTTCACAACATGATTTAAAATCTCTTTAAATTCGTGAAAACCTTTTAAAATTCCCAGAAAATTCTTGAAATTCTTTGAATTCTACGATAATATTTCCTATATATCCTTTAAAATTCATTAAAATTATTAGAAGAAGATTATTAAGACTATGAAGATTATGATTATTATGAAGATTATTAATAATCTTTCCCTCATCAAATTCCATGCAGTCCTTTAACATTTCACAAAATCTCTTATAAATCATAAAAATTTCTGGAATTCGCTTAAAATTACTTAAAAATCGTCAAAATTCATTGTAATACGTTAAAATTCCCTTAAATTCCACTAAAACATTTAAAACCCCTTAAAACCTTAGAAACTGTTAGAAATCCTCTAAAATTTGTTAAAATATCTTTAAATTCTCAAAACTCTCTTGAAATTCTTTAAAACTTGTAAAAATTGTTAAAATCCACTAAAATTCCTAGAAATCTTTTGCACCCAGAAAACAGTTTGTTTGAATCAAAGAAATCATAGTATTGATATACGGTCAAAGAAACATTTCTTTGATTCAAACCAATTTTTTTTAATTAAACAAACAGTTTCTCTAAATTAAAATAATTTAAAAAAATTCTGTTCGAATCAAAGAAATTTCGTTTGAATGAAACAAAATTATTTTAAAAGAAAGAAAGTTTTCTTTAATATAAGGACATTTTTAATTTGAGTTATTGAAATAAAAGTTTTGATTTAAAACAAATTTTTTTCTGAGTGTGCAATTTCTAGTTAAAAACGGTAGATTGTATAACGAAATGTCTCCATAAAATTAAAATCTCCCAAAAATTATTGTGTCAAGTGTACTCTCCAAATTTAAATCAGTTAAATTTTATTGCTTTTGAATGACTTCAAGTTGTAAGAAGCAAAATAAATAATCGTTCGCGTATAAATAAACGTACTTGTATAAAATGAAGGCCAATAAGGGTGCAAAGTATAAAATTTCTTTATAAAATGTATAATGAAGGTGTGAATGGGAACAGAGTTTGACAATGTAAATGTCTGGCGTTAATTGAAGGGATGGTCCAGTGATTTGAATATAGTTATAAGTTATACGCTTAATAGTATGCATACTCCTATACACGTACACCCTGTACACTGACGAAGCCGTCCCTGTCACATCAACGTCACGTTTCTGAAATACTCATGCTATATTCGTCACTTGCCAACACTAGCTCACTATAACCTACTAGCTTCTATACTAGCTCACTCGAATCAAGTATGCGCGGACTAGGACTTGGTTCTCGTTGGTTCCTGGGTTATGCATACGGATTTGCCCACGCGTACAGGGTACATACATTCACGATATTATACGGCTTACGACTAGGGCATACACGGAAGTATACGTGCATACCCTGGTCCTATAAATATCAAATCCACCTCCCCAAACGCGGACCGTGAAACGCTAATTCCACCTAACCATTTCCGACATGTTTCTCAAACAAGTAAATACCGCTATTAGGGGCTGTTAAAAAGAATGCTTTCTGCTTTTTCACTTTTTTTTACTTGTTTCTCTAAGCACTTGTACAGAAAACACAATCGGCGTTAAATCCTTTGCAACCGTTATTCCAAAGCAATATGGGTAATTTTCTACTAGAGACTATATGAAAACAAAATGAGTTTGCACCATAAAATAATATTGAATCATATATTTTATCTCATATGTTCCGATTTTATTATTGTTTTCATAGTCATTTTTTATAACAAGCTGCAGGGTGGCCACAAGATTCAATTTTTTCATTTTCCTGATACTTCCGTGACTTTTATCTCTACTTTCAGGCAAATTTCTCTGACGGAAAAGTATTAAAAATACGAACAAATTTTATGATTGAAAAGTTCTGAACGTTCAAATAAACGAATTTTTGTATTGATTGTATTTGTAGCTATAAAAAGTTTTTAAATATTGATTCATTTACATTGAAAATAATAAAGAATTAAATAAACTTGTAATCCTAATTGTTATGTTTAGTTGGTACAATATTTCTGGATAAAATATAATTTAAAAAAAATATTTCGTTCATTTGAACGTTCGAAACTTTATTCACATCAAATTTTCAGTAAAAATAGTATTGAAATTTAGAAAAAGTTTCGTATAAGGTCAGTTTAAATCTTTTGAAATTTAAAATCACTTCACACTATTTCAAATTCGTAAAAAGGTGTAACATTTAAAACCTTGGAAATCTCTTAAAATTCATTGTTTCCTGAAATTCTTAGAAATATTTTTAAATACGATGAAATCCCTCCTTTGTTAATATTTCATAAAAACCTTTAAATTTTCACTAATTATTACAATTATTAATTATTAGTTTTCACTAATTAATACAATTATTGATTAAAATTCCTCAAAGTCATTTCAAGTCCTTTAAATTCCTCAGAAAAATGCAGAATTTTTTTAAATTCCTAAAAAATCTCTTATAAAATTCCTACAATTTTTCAAAATTTCACAAAATCTTTTTAAAATCTCTTGAAATATTTCAAAATTCCACGAGGAACTTTAATATCTCTTAAAATACGTCAAAATCTCTTAAAATTATTGGAAACTTATTGAAATTCCTTAAAATTCGATGAAATCTTTTGCAATTCCTAGAAACATCTTTAAATTTCTTAAAATTTTACTATGATTTTTAAAATTCTATGAATTGTCATCAATTCTTTAAAATCCCCTAAAATCTTAAAATAAAAATTCTTGGAAACAAAAATGTCACAAAATCCTTTAAAAATCAAAAGTAATTTTTGAAAATCTTTCTTAATTCCACGAGGAATATTTAATTTCTTTAAAAACATTTTAAAAATGTCAAAATTTCTTGAAATTTTATAAGCTTCTGAAAATTCTCTACAATTACACGAAAAACTTTTAAAATCTCTTAAAATACGTAAAAATCTCTTAAAATGCTTGAAAAACTCTTGTGAGATTCTTTAAAATTTCAATAAAATCGAAATTTCTTAAAGTTCTTACAAGCCTTTTAAAATCCTTCAAAATTCCACGCAAATATTTATAATCAGTTTAAATTTCTTAAAACTCTTCCAAGTTTCTTAAAATCCTGTATAATTCCATGAAAATCTTTTAAATCCTTTACGTAAAAATCTCTTAACATCTTGTACAATTCCACTAAATCTTTTAAATATTATACAAATCTCTTGTAATCCCTTTAAATTCCTAAAAATCTCTTAAAATCTTTTAAAATTATGAAAAATCTCTTGAAATCATTAGAAAACCAAAAGAATCGCAAAGAATGCAATACAATTTTTTTATAATCCTTCGAAATCCTTGTAAAGTTTCAAAAAACTCCTAAAAAATAACATAGTTAGCATAAATCTCAATTTATATTTTTCCTGACAACTACTCTCATTTCCCTCACATTTCCCTGACTTTCCTGACATGTGGCGACCCTGACACGGTAGTTGACAGTTTGACAGTACTATGTAAGCAAAAAACGTCATATACAAACACGGTTTTAATTTGAATATTGAAAGCTTCGAAATAGACGTTACACTTTCAAATATTTAACATTACGAATTTACCGAAAACATGAATGATTGAAAAGTTCTGAACGTTCAAAAGAACGAATTTTTGTATTGATTGTATTTGCAGCTATAAAAAGTTTTTAAATATTGATTCATTTACATTGAAAATAATAAAGAATTAAATAAACTTGTAATCCTAATTGTTATGTTTAGTTGGTACAATATTTCTGGATAAAATATAATTTGAAAAAAATATTTTGTTCATTTGAACGTTCGAAACTCTATTCACATAAACATGATTACTTTAATTGTCTATAAAATTGGAATTTGGGACATAATGACACAATATATTTGTCCGTTCAAATGAATTATTCAGCGATTGATATAATGTATATATATATATATATATATACGAGGGCAAGAATCGAATTTACCAGTTTGAGATACAAATAGACTGATGGTCTTGTGTTAGACTAAAGTGACATGGATAATGCTATTAGACTAACTAAACTGTTAAGAACGTCTTAATGTCGCTCGCTTGTCAAAAGTTATTGGGTTTGTTGACAAGCTTAATTAATGAAAGGTAACGTCAGGAATCGATTTTTCAAAAGCGAATATACATTTTCAAACGATAAATACATATTGTATAGAGCACAGTTTACTTCAAATACTCGAGGATTATAAAAGCTTCATATCGCACGCTGTATATTACAATTTGTTTCTGAATTTATCCCCAGTTTGTATCCATGAGTCGAGATTTATGAGAATTTGGGATTAATAAACGCTAAAAGCAGCAGAGTTAGAGTCGATTTTTTCGAGGTCTACGATTCTCCTCTAAATTTAAAATGACTCGTCAGATAAAAAGCAATTGATCGTAAAGAAGCCGTCACACTAAAAAGCTTTGAATTCGAAAATTTACAAAATTTATATACAATATTGAGTATATAGCAATAATTCTCTTCTAATTTCACCCTGAACTAACTACCTGATCTAAATTTAATATTAAGTCACGCTAGGGAAATTTTCTCTAATAAATCACCCTAAAAAAATTTTCCATCATATTCCAACATTTCCGTGCTGTCCTTTCCAGAAAAAACGAGTTGTCAAACAAATTAAAGTCTGAGGGAATAATTATTCCATAAAATGTTCGGCATTAGTTGTATAATGTTAATGTACAACCCGGTAGTGGTACAAGCGTCGCCGGCAACATTCGTTATTTCAATTGCGGCTAGCGTCGGGGCTGCCAGAAACACGTGTTTCCGTGCGGATGTCTCGTTTCACAGTTCACATATAAATAAAATGCCTTCAATACAGTTGTTCTCGTAAATTTTTGTGATACTCAGTGAAAGGAAAAACTTAATTTACGTCATAAATTCTTATTCCCAAGCACGAATAAAGAATAAATGTGAGCTGTACAAAATGAAATTTGAAAAAAGAGAAGCGGACAGACTTATGCATAAATGCAGTAAAGAGCAGACAAGTTGCTAACAAGCAAAACCTCTCAACCTAGTAGGATTAAAAAAAATGTGTATAAAAAAAATTATTTAAAAAGATACGCTATTCTGGAACTTTGCGAATTTCCACAGATGTCTCTATATGAGTACATACTTGTACAGGAAGGTATAACCGAAAGAAACTTATTGCGTCACAAAAAGCTTCATTTCTCAGCGCGAGCATCAACTATTTTTAGGGGAGTGAGGAACGAACCATCTAATGGATCCTGTGGTATTCGAAACTTCTCATCGACCGTCGAATCCCAATCCTCATACCGCCTGAAGAAAAAAACCCAGATTACATCCCTGTCTATAGTAAGAATTTATCAGAAAGTCTATTTTAGGTGGAATATATTTAAATTGTTATTTTAACAAATGGTTACATCAAAACTAATACATAAAATGCTTTCGAAACTTTTCAAATGCTTTTTGTGTGTTTCGAAATTTAAAAAAAAATCAAAAAATACTCTTTAAGGGTATGTGTTACTTACCATATGAGCATGTTTTTAATCCCGGTTTTTTTTTCTACAATTTTTACATTTTCGACAAAATTATAGTCAACATCCGTCAAGAACGTGAACACGGACGGATGTTGACTAAAATTTTTTGAAAATGTAAAAATTGTAGAAAAAAACCCGGGTTTAAAAACTTGCTGATATGGTAAGTAACACATGCCCTTAATGCAGAAAATGATAATATATCATGAATTTTCGTAAATTTCGAATTCCGATATGTGGTGTCGTCTCGTATAATAAGCCGAGCGATATCAGCGACACGTTGTCCAGATGGCGTTGTGACATTATCACAAGAAAGCTATTGCATTGGAAGTTCTTGTAGTAAAAGTCCAGCGTCATTTGATGGATAGTGACTTGACTAATATTCAAGGGGAGGAAACATCTGTTGGACGCTAATTTCCATTTTATGATTATACCCAGGGTAAAACACTGCACAGTGAAATAAACAAAAAAATATTGTGTATCTAAAACCTTTCTGCTGATGAATCGTGAATTAATCACTTGAGGAACAAACTAATAACAAAGCATGAGAAAAGGAAATCAGACTCTTAGAAACTACTATAGATATTTGAAAGCGAAGAAAAGAATTCCTCGAGAGACTGCATCATCACTGCTATAGTGCGAAAAGCGTAGAACCAATAAGCAAATAATAAAAGCGATAGAGTATCTTCCATTCCAACTCTCCAACTCATACCTAATATTATTCCCTCTGTGACATTTTCTCTGCGTACAAGAAGGAAATCGATAAGAAGCCAATAACCTCCAGGGAATATAGGAAACATAGCTAAATAAATTATATAGAAAAATCCATTTTGATGACTGCAAAATACGTATAGCCTCTGGATTTTAATTTTAACAAAAGCATGAAGCTGAATAAAATTGTCTCTGTACTTTTATCAATTGTATTAAACTCCAAGATAACGGCGTCTTGTTATTATTAATATATTGCATTATAAAAGAACGAACTACGAGAGAAAACACCTGAACTAACTTTTGCCGCGTCTTCTTTTTAACTCAATATCCAACACAAAAGAAGCTCATCTCTCTCATCTCTTTGTCTTCAACAATGGAATCTTTCTCACCTTCTATTTACTGAGCTACAAATCCGAATATAAATTAATTAATGAATCGAGATATCTCATGAATAATAATAATAATAATAATAATAATAATACCAAACTCTGAACCAATAATCTGAAAAATAATTATTCTTGGATATCCAGCTTTGGATCGACGATGGATTCATCAAAGATTATATTATTTTCCTTAGTTTAATTGAACAGGGTGGCCACAAGATTATTTTTCAATTTAAAATAAATTTAATCACTTTAGATTAATTACTTAAAATTCGTAAATATCTATAAAATTTACTATCTTGGAAATCTCTAAGATTTAAATTTCTTGAAATCCTAGAAACATCTAATATCTTAAAATTCCATTCAATCTTTAACAATTACTTTACAAAATCTTTTAGAAATTATAAATATCTCGTGAAATTCTTTAAATTTCCCTAAAGTGAATTAAAGCCTCAAAAATTAACTCTTAAAATAAAAAATCTCACAAAATTAAAAAAAAATCAAAAATGACTTGAAATTTTTTTAAATTCTTTGAGGACTATTAAAATTTCTTAGAATTATTTTAAAAATATTAAAATGAGTTAAAATTTTTACAAATTTCTTAAAACCTTTTAAAATTCCACGAAAAACTAAAAATTCGTAAACATCTTTCAAAATTTTTGAAAACTTTTCCAATATTCACTAAAAATCCACAAAATCTTTAGAAACCCATAAAAATTTCATGAATTCTTTTAAATTTGCACGAAGAACATTACAATGCTTCTAAATTCCTTAAATTCGCCTTAAAATACTCAAAATTTCTTAAAATTCTTACCAGCCTTTCAAAATCATTTTAAATTCCACGAGAATATTTATAATGCCTTAAAATTTCTTAAAACTCTTCCAAGTTTCTAAAAAATCCTTTATAATTCCATGAAAAACTTTTAAATCCTTTAAAATACGTAAAAATCTCATGAAATCCTTTAAAATTCTATGAGGATCATTAAAATCCCTTAAAATTACTTTTATAAATATCAAAATTGCTTAAAATATTTAAGAGCTTTTTAAAATCCTTTAAAATTCCTTAAAATCCTTTAAAATTCCTTAAAATTCTTTGAATTCCCTAAATTTCCTTAAAAATCTCTTAAAATTTCATAAAGTCTTTTAAAATTCAATTAAATCTTTTAAATATTATACAAGTCTCTTTTGTAATCACTTTAAATTCCTAGAAACCTAAAAAATCTTAAAGAATATCTGGAAATTATTTATAATCCTTCGAAATCCTTAAAAATTTTTTAAAATCTGTTAAATAAACTATAAATGTTATATATTTAATAGTAAAAAAAAATAAAATTTTTAGCATAAATGTAAATTTTTATTTTCCCTGACAACTACTCGCATTTCCCTAATATTTCCCAAACTTCCCTGACATGTCGCCACCCTATTGAAGCTATACGCTATTACTTTTTATCTTTTTCTTCTAAACGAAATTTTTTTTCGAAATCCTAGGCTTCAACTCCAATCGTATATTACCATACGTTGACACATACAAACAAGCTTTCAAATCAACCCAAGAGAAAATCCACTGAAGCGATGTACACTGTACAGTTTATACTAGACAAAGTTTATAGACGTGGTGAGTGTTAGCTGCAATATTGTCATCGCAAACTCTCGGCCTCGTAATCTCTTTTAAGGGGTCGTATAGATAGTAATCCAATATCGCAAGGTGACAGACAGCAGTAACCTGGAAGCGTAAGTCTCCCAACTTACCCTGTAACCAATATGGTACATTCTCTGAAACGAGGAGAATATTTTGTAACATATGCAGGATACATAAACTGTATCCTGCTCATCAAGGAAACATAGGCGAACCAGAATATTAAAAGGACAAGTCAATTTGTTCCTAATTAGTCGAAAATTAAATAAACTCCATATTGATTTGGAATATTAACAGAAAGTTGAATAAAAACTGGAAAAATATAGAACTTCCTCATTTCCAGTTTTCAACCCCTGAATCTGAATAAATTTCTCTATAAATCCCTTTCCTGTTCTTTGTACCTGATTTTCTAAAACAATTGAAATTCATTGACTGCAGTGAGTTGACTTTTCAAGTTGAATATTATGTTTCGATGAAATGCGCTTTTAACAATAATTCTTTTTAACTGACACAAATAGAGAAAGCTTAACCGCATTGCATGAAGGGAAAACAAGCTTGAACCTTTGAATGGTCTCTGGTTGGTATTGCATCCAGCTAAACCAGACGATTCCAAGTAGGTAGTACGCTAGCTCGTTGGGTAGACACGGTTTTCAATTCGCTTTATACAAGCACAGTATAATGCAAACGTGATATATATTACGCTACTGAATTCCTTTTGCTTCCACAAGTTGGTTTCGCCCAGTAAAGTCCCAAAAGAGATGCTCTGAATAAGCAAAGGGTTTATTTTCTACAACAAAAACTGTATTCTCTCAATTTAATGGAAAACACAAAAAAACCCTAGTATAATATTTTTAAAAAACTGAAAGCCGCATGCATACTTTATAAATGCTGGGTTTTTATCAAATTTGCTTTCCTTCCAACTCAAGACCGTAAAAATTGAATCAGTTTCAGTTTAAACCTTGAAAACTGCCACTCACTTCGCTGTCAAGCTTTGACGACGAGAATCCAAATTTAATGATAGCTATTCAGAGTTTAACGATGTAACGCAAAATTGAAGCTTGAAATACTTCGATACTGAATATTTTAACGACCCTTTGAAACTAGACAGTAGAATAAACAGCTTTCCTAGCTTTTATCTTTTTTGTTTGTATTTTCAGTGAATATACATTCAAATAAAAAGAAGTGCTCGAATCTCAAACAGTTACTCATAAATCTTCGGAAATTGAACATGACTACTTAAATATCATGATTCTTCACGTGAATGAAACATTTTATTTATGCCAAACACATTCCTCATTTTTCTGGCAAATAGCAAATCTGCCTTTGATTAAGTGACACTTTTATTTATGATTGCAAGATTGTAGTAAAACTTTAAGCTCTACACTCGACACTTCAGAATAGAATCCAGGAAAAAGTATAAAAATACTTTTTTCTCTTCAAACAGAAGTTAGATAATTTAAATTTGGGAGTGCAGAAAATCGTGGAAAATTTTCAACAGGTTTATTTCTAATTTTCTCGCGGGGTTTTAAAACTCGAGAAAAGTATCTATAATTTATGATTCGGTTCTCCTCTTTCTAAGAGAATTGAAAAGTTTTCCCGATGGAGTTTCACAAATCCTCGTTTCTTACTTATTTCGCGAAACGTGTATCCTAGTGTAACAAAATGCACTTTGAAACTTGGAAATCCCATCAATTGACGCACTCTTGTTTCGAAGAAAAAACTATTGGGTAAATTACATGCTCAGTTTCCTTATTTGGAAATTATTTCATCAACATTATTTCATTATCATATCAATCATTATTAGATCACTTATTATTATATCAATACTTATTATATCAATCATTATTCATCAGTAATTATATTATCCATTATTTTTTTTTTAATTATAATCAAGAGAAATTATGAAGCCATACTAGACGACGAAACTAATTTTCTAAAAAAATAAATTAATCTCCTTCTCAAAAGAGCTTTAATCAAAGGGAACTGGATTCTAATCAAGAGATCGCATCAATACATCAAATTGCTTACATTAAAGGTTTCTCTGGTATTATTGACCAGAATATTCAGTAAAGTCATTACGAAAACTTCGTGCTCTATAATAGCTTTCTGAAACAAAATTATGAAAGGTAAATAATAATAACTTTAAAATAGAAATTTTAATCAAATCAAATATTAATTACCAAGCAGTATTAGAAACAATAACGCCTTCTTGTCAGAGTTTTCAAAGTACTTAATGAAATTTTAGAGAATCATGCAGAATAGAAAGCAGCTATTGTTATTCAAATACAGTTTAGTATCCTCCAAGGTTTAATCCCTGCATTTAGACACAGGCTTACTTGGGATTAACTCCAGACCATTCTAACATACTCCAGATTGAGGTCGAATAAGGACTATAACCTGGAGAGCTTTTGATCTTTGTTTTCACTAAGATTTTGATTTAATTCGAATTAATTAAATTATTCTTAATTCCAGGTCTTTATACGTGACCTATATTTAAAATCACGTCGTTAACTGATTTTTTTAAATTTAATAAGACATTTTTGGACTTAGGGAATTCCTCTGATGTGTAAATTAAAGGTTGTCGGTTTTGTACACATAGCTTATGAAAGCCTAAGTGGCAACAAGAGGTTGTATAGCGTCCTTATTTTAGACTTCCGAACGCGTCTTCGTCGCTCGTCACGCGTGTACGTCTTTGCTCGTCGACATTATTTTTTTGGGCGTTAAACGAAAGTTGGCCGACAAAGCGAAGAAGGAAGAAAACGTTGCCGACAAACTCATTATCAAGAAATAAGAATAAAATCAGAAGCTGATGTATTGACTGATCTCTGGATTCTTGTCGATAATCAAAATTAATTTTAAATTATCTCACCCCTGGCTTTTTGTTAATAATTATTATCTTCAGTGAAACGTGAACGTACCTGTAACAAATAAAAAAAAAGTAATTAGTAAAGTTCAAGTTGAGAAGAGAAGAGCAATATTAGCTATAGATTTCAAATAATAACATTAGCAGAACTCCTGCTGTATTATTTTAAAGAACAAACTTTCTTCTCTGTAAATTTTTTTTACATTCGATAGACTTTTCAAAAGTTGAAAATCGTTTCTTTCTGAATGAGGGTGGTTCGAATAAACGACCTCGCGAACTTATTCCAACTTCGCAATCAAACCCTTGACTCATCGTTATCTCTCCTTCAGGAAAAAAGTGAAGGGAAAGTACATCTTTGCAACTTTTCTCGGCTCCTTTTTTCATTTTTGCTCAGTTTGAAATACGTAGTTTGTACTTTTCGTTTTTTTCTGAGACCGACGCAGTTTTGTAATTGAATCACTTCTCGCGTCCTCATCATTCGTAGAAGAAAAGGTGTTCTACTAATTACACTTGCCTTTCAATTTGCATTCGACTACGACCATTAGTTTTACTCAGTACTAATTTTCCTCTTGGATTTCCCCAATTTTTTTTTATCTCAACCTTTTCATTCCTCGAACAAGTCTTGGGTATAATCAACTGTTACATTTGTAATGAAGAGAAAAAGACTTAAAGAAAATTAGCTGTCAGCTTCCTTGATCTTCAGGGATACAAGTTAGTTGAACTTAATTGCGATCAAGTTTCTCGTAAAATCCAAAACAGTGAGAACTGAAAGCATTTATTGTAATGTTTTCCGATTTATTTTAATTGAAGCACAATAATGGTTTATTTTATTTTCTCTCATAAAAGAAAATTAAAGTGAAAATTGCCTCTCTAGCATTCACACGGGCCCTTGAGCACAATGAATAATAATTCTCTTCTTTTTTTCAGTTTCCATTACGCATCCAAGGACTTTTATGACATTTTTTTTCTTTTTTACATGGTGTATCTATTTATTTAATGAAAGCGTGCTTAAATCATATAGCATATACGAGTAGCAAGATCTCACAAGGGATATAAGTTGGAATGTGCTGTAATTAAACACGAGCACTGACATAAGAGCAGAGAGAAAATATTCTATGCACAAAAGAGGTTCTTTGACTTACATCTCATTTTCTTAAAACTGAGAGCATTTTACTAATAATTATGTCTGCAAATAACGTTAAAAATTGCATCGCAAGTTCATTGAAATGCAAGAGAACTTTAATAAATAAACTTCGTCTAAATAAATGATGCGACAAGCTAAACAAATTTGCTTTGATGTTTACGGTTTCAAGCAAAAGTAAAAAATGTTTTCAGAATCTTTTTCAAAGAAATTTCAAAGGTTCTCTTCAAAGGTCTATTAAACTCAAAACTTTGAAATCCTTTAATTTGGTACACTTGACAGTTTAAATGAAAATGTTTTATTACAAGCAATTCTCTAAGCAATAAAATTCTAAAGCAGAGAATTACTAGAATAAATTGCAAATGGGAAAATATTTATTTTCCAGCCGTTATTCAAAAGTCTACGAACGTAGGCAACAGGTATCTTTCAAATTAATAAGATCGAATTCGCATCAGTGCGTCAACGAAGCAAGCCTGCTTCGGAGTTGTACCTTATCCTGGAACGATACGTGCCTGCCGATCGGACCAGATATACGTGACTGAAATCGACAATGGTACAAACGAAATTTTTTACATGCTTCCTAAAGTCTTTTCGTATTCCAGACAATGCTCTTTGTCCAGATTCTCGAGATCCAACATAGAACTTGAAGAGTTGCTGATGCGAAAACGATGTAGCGAATTCAAAACTTGTCCACCAAATAAAATGTTAACTAAGGAGTTGACTTACTTTAATCACCCAAGTGTAAACTTTCCCAAAAAGCTTTATTACACTGAAAATAAAAGAACAATGGCATTTTAATCCTATCTTAAAAAAGAGATGTTACCAATATATCGAACACATTGTTGTTGAAAACCTAATTGGTTTAGAAATTGCGCAAATTGTGTGAAAATACCCAATTTAAAAACTATCTTCAGATTATTTTCGTTGTCAAAAAGATTACTAATAAAAAGGTTACAATAGATAGAAAATAATCTAAAGTGATAAAAATAGTTATTTTCATGTGAAAAAAAAATTATTAGTGAAGCAAAACAATATTATTTAAGAAATTAAACAGTAACTTTTCCTATGTTCTTATTTTATATATCACTTTGTAATATATTAATATTTAATAACATTCATATATTTATTATTTACAGATCAGTTATCATATAAGAATTATGAGATTTTATAGGATTAAAAAGTAATTAAATGGGATTTGACTATATATTTTTGTGGAATTTTATGTAATTTGAGAAGATTTTTCTAGACATTTTACAAAACTTCATTGGATTTTAAGGTACTTTAAAAGGGTTTTACGAAATTTATTGAGATTTTAGAAATATTAAAGGATTTTACGAAATTGCATGAAATTTAAAATAATTTTTCCAGAAATTTTGAAGGATTTGGTGAGATTATATGTTGAAATTTAAAGAATTTTACGGAATTTTGAGTAATTTTAAGAGATATAATGAGACTTCATGAAATTTTGAGTAATTTTAAGTAATTTTAACAAATACCAATAAATTTTGCGAAAATAAAGGAATTTCATAAGATTTCATATGATTTTTAGTCATTTTAAGGATTATAACGATAGATTTTTGAATTTTAAGGAATTTTATGAAACATCAAGGAATATCAAGTGATTTTACGATACTTAAAGTAATTTCACCAGATTTTGAAGGATGTTAAAGGCATTTTAAGATATTGTATGGGTATTAAGTAATTTTAAAGACTTTTAATGAATTCAAGGGATTTCATGGAATTTTAAATAATTTTAATGAATTTTACGATATTTTACTATATATCGTAAAAACCGTGAAATTATTAAATTATTATTATTATTATTATATTTTATAGAATATTTAATCATTTGAAGGATTTTTATGTGATATTTTATGGGAAATTTTAAGGGCTTTTAAGGAATTCAAGGGATTTTACGAAATTTCAGTGGATTTTCAGAAATCTCATCAAGAGATTTAATCAGATTTCATTGGTCTTTGAGTAATTTTAAGAAATATCAATTGAATTTACGCGAAAATGAAGGGAATTTTATGAAACTTATAGAGATTCCTGAAATTAGATAAAGAATTTACAAAATTTTATATTTCAAGAATTAAAAATTCGAAATTATTTTTTCTATTAGAAAAAGGTGAGCAAAACCGAGAAATTAATCGCGCGCAGAGTGCGCGGATATCATAATTGCTAGTGAAATTATAAACTCTATATAATAACTGCATGCCTTGCAAATTTTAGTTTCTGGATTGGCAGCCGAATAACACAGAATAACACAAATGCTTGAAACTTTAAGTATAACGAATACGAACCATTCATAATTGTCGAGGATCTCATTTGCAACTGACTGATTTGCCTTCGTCTCCACGTATTGTATTTTCTCAAAGCAAGTTTCAAACTTCCTACATTATCACTCAACAAATTTTCCAACACGGAAGACTACAATGTAAAAACATGTAAAGTTTATGAAACGTAAATAAAAAAACGTGCCGAGCAGCATCTGATGAATGGTAATACGTTATTAAATCCATTTTGAATTTTTGGCAAAGTTACAAAGTTGAAAATACGACAAACAGTAATAATAACCAACAGTAATAATAACAAAGAGTATAGAATTTATGCAAACCAATAATAATTTGCGCATGCATACAAATTTTTGGTATATGAAGTGAAGTTGTATCAAAATTCAATTGTGCGAGAAATTCAATTCTGCAACAAACAAATTTGTACTCCTCGTGATAAATTCAACAAGGCCTTAATTTTCAAATTACTCCCCCGTGTATTTGGGCTTAGAAAACATGCATAGTGAACACAGCCTTATAAATATGCATAGGATTGAGCGATCGAGTACAGGGAGTATAAAATACGGCTTATTCGAGTTAAGTATTGAGCAAAACTTTTTACACAGCACATCATAAAGCGCTATTATTAGTACAGCTATATAGTATAAAGAAGAAGCATCCAACTTTTAAGACGCTACTTTCGTATCGCGAAAATGCCTCGACTTAAGGGGTCAAACATGGCTCTGAACTTTCAAGAATCGATTCTCTACTCTTGCAGTTTGTACCTCTATATCTTCTCTGATTTTTCCTACGGAAAAATATCTCTAAAAATTTATTCTCTTTTGTTATAAAAAAATGTTATTCAATTCTTTTATTTCAATTTTTTATTTCAATTTTATGTTAGCAGAAACGTATACTTTATAAAGAAAAATAAAAGATAAAAAAAAGTCCGGTAAAAGATAATACTTCCCTTAATTTAATTTTTGAAAGGTTCGTCATAAAATCTGAACAAGAAGTTTACCCGAAAAAATCGTAAATCCTTTTATGTCACATCATGAGATTCACGAGCAAAATGTTAGCGTTAAACGTAGCAAGATGGAGAAATAATGTTCGCTTGAAATGTAAAGCCTAATAAACTTTCCACAGAAGGATTTATGCACTCGCGTGCAATATTTATTAGAAAGAAAAAATGGTAGAATAAAACAAAAACTTGAGCGGATGCACCCAACTTTTAATGAGAGGGTTCCTCTCTCAAACCTTCCACCTAAATCAAGTTGGACGAATGCAGTAAAGCTTCGTAAAGCACGGAATACGAGAGACGTTTATCGAACGCTTCGTCAAGTTTTCCGTTTTATGCTGAAACTCGTATCGTGCAGAATTAAAGCTAATACACAAGTGAAAATGAACTGCATTCGCCCGAAGTAAGACCATGGAATATTTAGCGAGGGCCACGGATGCCAGGTTTTGTACAAAGCTCTTCGTAAAAAATGAATAAACATTAATCTCGGTCACAGGAAATGTTTTATATTATAATAAAATTCATAAAACTGGCGAAAATAAAAATAACCCTGTACTTCAGTCTCTATTTATTCTAAAAACATTTTTCTTAGGTTCAAGAGAACCCTGCAAATGAATAAGAAATATTTTTCCTAAAAAGTTTACTCTGCAAACAACAAAAAATTTTCAAAGCGTCGCAGATGTCGTGTATCGTGTGTTAATTACTGAGTTTGCTAATTGCAAAATTACTTTGTTTATTTTCTCTCAAGGTTATTAAATCCGACTAGGTGATTTATGTTGTAATATTATTTTAATGAAGAATGTTCAGATTTTATTTTGAATTGTAAATAAACAGGGTAGCTACAAGATTCAATTTTTTCAATTTCCTGAGATATTTCTGTCTTTTCCTGAATTTCAGACAAATTTCCTTTCAAATTTATTAATATTTAATGAAAACCCTTAAATTTTCAGTAATTGTTTTTAAATTACTCAGAATCAATTCCAGTTCTTTAAATTTTTCAAAAAAAACTTTAAAATATTTTTAAATTCCTACAAATCTTTTAAAATTTCGAATAATCCTTCAAAATTCCACAAAGTCTTTTAAAAATCTCTTGAAATATTTCAAAATTCGTCAAGGAACTTTAATATCTCTTAAAATGAGTAAAAAGTTCTTTATATTATTGAAAACTTATTGAAATGCCTTAAAATTCGATTAAATCTTTTAAAATTCACAGAAACATCTTTAAATTCGTAAAATTTCACTATAATATTTAAAATCCTATAAAATGTCATAAATTCTTAAAAATCTATATTAAAATTTCATGAAATCCTTTAAAATTTAATAAAGATCTTCGAAATTCCCTAAAATACACTAAAACCTCTAAATAAAAATTCTTGGAAACAAAAACCTCATAAAATCCTTCAAAAATCAAAATTTTTTTTTAAATGTTTTTTTCATTCAATGAGGAATATTTAAATTCCTCAAATCGTTTTACAAATGTCAACATTTCTCTAAATTTTTACAAGCTTCTTAATATTCTTTACAATCACACAAAAAACTTTAAAATCTCTTAAAATCCGTAAAGATCTCTTTAAATTATTGAAAACCTTTTGAAATTCCATAAAATTCTACAAAATATTTTATAAATCATAAAAATCTTCTAAGAGTTAAAATTTTAATCAAATCCCTCAAAATGACTTTTAAAAAATCAAAATTTCTTAAAATTCTTACAAGCCTTTTAAAATCTTTTAAAATTCGTAAATATCCCAAAAAATTTTGTAAAATTCCACAAAATTTTTTAAAAATCATAAAAATCTCAAGAAAACCTTTAAAATTTCATGAGGAACAATGAACATTAAAATCCCTAAAAATTACTTTTAAAAATAAAGAATTTTTAAAATTCCAATTTCTTATAATTCTTTGAATTCCCTAAATTTTCTTAAAAATCTCTTAAAATTTCATAAAGTACTTTAAAATTCCACTAAATCTTTTAAATATTCTACAAATCTCGTGTAATCCCTTTAAATTCTTAGAAACTCTTAAAATTTTTTTATATTATTGAAAACCTCTTGAAATTATTATAGAAACCCAGAGAATCTCAAAGAATGCCTGAAAATTCTTTATAATCCTTCGAAATCCTTAGAAATTTTTTTAAATCTGTTAAATAAACTCTCTAAATTTGAAACTGTAAAAACTCACTGTTTCAAGTTTAGAGAGAACTATAAATATATGTACAATACGACATAAATTATGTAGTTAACATAAATGTCAATTTCTATTTTCCCTGACAACAAATCGAATTTCCCTGTATGCTCAATTAAAAACGATTTTCTATCGAGGCTGTGAAACCAGGAAGTACGTATTAGGTTTGCCGTGACTATCGGTACTTTCGATCTCGGTCAAGAGTCCAACTCTTTTCTTTTTGCGAAATAAAGGTGGAGAAGTCAGATAATCGTGGGTGATTTTCATGAAGAAAGAAAGTCAGGGGCCTAATTATAATACGTCCCTGTATCAGAAAATTATGTAGGAAAGCTCGCCGATGGTTGAACAGTGCAGTAGACTTCGTCATTAACAATTCAAATGAAGGATTTCACAGTTCAACAGGGCCAGTGTTCGTGGCTTTGGAGCTGTCAGAAATTTCCTAGGCATTTCGATAAGTTTATAATTGAACTAATCATCCAGCAACCAACATGACATATTTGTTCAACATTAATAATTTAGGAGAACTAGTATACTCTCAAGAATTAATTAAATGTCAACTTGAATACTCCTTCCCGCCGAAAATGATTCAATTATAATAATGAATATGTTAATCAAAATTTCGGCAAGAAAATTCGACTCTCCTTTAAATCAGACATTTAAAAATTCTAGATTTGATTCATATGTCTCTAGAATCGCTAGATGAATGATGTAAATAAAAATCCTTGAATGAAAGCGTATTAATCAATGATTTGAATAATTTATTACACGCTCTTAGACTGCCAATTAGAATCGATATCTCAGAAAGAAGAACAGAAGTTCGAATGCTATAAATCAATGTAGGTGTAATATTTTTTAAGATAATAGCACTCTGAAGAAATACAATTTTTCTTATACAGTTATATACAGTTCTTCTATATATAGTTACGAAGCATGTAATTTCAATTCTGATTTTTCTTTAAAAATTGTTATTAATTTTTTTAAATAAAAAAGAAAACTTTCACGAAAGTATCTGATATTTATAAACGTATAAGATAAGATACTATGTCTTCGTTCAGAGATAGGAAACTAAGGTAATTTCCTGTTTATTTCCCCCTCGTCTTTACCCTTGATCTCTTTTAAGCAATGTAAGATTGTGTGGGAGATTACTTCTCTTTCACGTTAGGTCACTGATGAGCTTAGGGAACTATGAAGATTTTCATCTTGACATTAGCAGTAAATCAATCGTCTTTTTTGCACACCTTCGCCCAAAAAAAGATTTCCCCGAAAATATATCTTTTATGTTACATAAAATTCTTACTCTTTTGAAAGGTCTTTAAAAAAGGTGATGATTCATAAAAGATATATTTTCCATTATTTTTTTTCTATACGAATTATATCACAATAATTATTGTTAATGATGTCCGGAAAATTATAACATGCATATTATTTCAAAATTATCCTCCTTAATTTGATTTAATAATACCTGACTGACGGGGGGACTGATTGAATGAACGGAAGAATTGAATGAAGATCGATTCATTACCAGCTAATTAAAGAGTTTACCTTTTAATTCGAATTTATTGAACAACTAGGTAATTGAATTTCCCTTACTAACAAATTTACTCATCGACCCGGACATTGCGTCACTGATCAGCATCCATCAATCATCCATTCATTTAATCTCACATATTTTGGATGTCAAAATTAATCGATCTATAATCAAAATGAATTAAAGATTATAATTATAATTATAATTCACAATTCATCAAATATAAAATATAATTCACCAAAGTATCTTCATTAGATCTAAATAAAAAATGACCTAATAACTTTGATAAAACCATTCAGAAAAAAAGCCAGGAAGAACTTCCGATAGGGGAAGTTAATCCTCAATTAATTTAAAACTCACTATATATACTCATTATTATACTCTCTTTTCTGTACTTTATCCAAAAATAATTACTCTTTCAAACAACGAATAAAAAATCGAAATAAATACATGAAGTTTGATTTCATTTAGAGAGTTGTAATTCTGCTAGAACGATAAGCGGCTGATGGAGAGCCGTGAAAAATAACCCAGATGCCCTTAATCAGTTTGCGCAATACCGATTAATACTTGTATCCTGTAAACGCGTTACGATCGATAGGGAGCGACCTGCGTGGTCAGCAAATGTTTTACCTCAATAATTTGCACATAGTAGATGTATCTCTATTGTAAAATAAACCCTGTGTTTATTTGCGGATGGCCAAGAATAAAAAGTCGGACATGAGTAATCGTAATTATTAATCACAGGAGAGTGCATTTGCACTGCATTCATGTAATGATTAGTGGAAAACGAATTCCCAAGTCGAGAGCCAATAAAAAGAAGATTTATATAAGAAAGTTTCATGGCAAAAGCAACACCACGCATCTCGTCCTCGTTAAGTGTCTGGTTATTTCATTTCATGGGTGGAAAATAAATCTGCAATACGAACTTGACACATGGCTTCATTTGCTTTTCTATGAAAGTAACTTTGAGAATATCCAAAGGAATGTTTTCCAGGGAGGGGATTTGACAAATCATTACTTCGTGTTCTTCTGATTCTTGGCACACTGGCAACCATACAAGAAAGCAGTCTCAGTCGAGGTCTCAGTACTAATTTTGCGAAGTCTAGTCAGACATCAGATGATCATAATTACTCGAAATTCTTTTCTTCTATTTAATACTCAAAAAATATTCGTACATTAAACAGTGAAATTATGATGGAATTTCTTAATTTCATGATGTAATGCTAAAAAAGACAATCCAGCCTTTTATTGCAGTATTTATATTTACTTCTTTGAACTTAAACCGCGGAAGTAGATAAGAAGGAAATAAGTGAGTAGTAAAAAGGCGGAAACTTGATATGTATATAACACTAAACCGAGTTCAAGTTCTTTTCAATGGAACGTTGAGTCTCCGTTTTTCCAATGCATTTGAACAAACGAGATTGGAAGGCACACTAAAATAATTAAGTACTTTGCAAGCGCAACTCCTTTCGTTTAATTGCTCGTCATACAGTTTTCAAGTATACTTTCCCTGTGCTAGTATTCTTTTAGTAGATCTCTTGGTCTACGGTCCCTCACACGAAATTGTGACGTAATTAAAAGCTTATTTCAAGCATTCAATGAATCAAGCAATTTATCCATTAAAAGAGCTCTTTAAAGGATTGGTTCTAGTTGGATAAATATAATACTTTTTTTTAAATATAAAATATCACACTGGACGTCGAAATCATAAATATTCATTTGCAACAATATTCATAGACAAATAAATATGTAGAGAAATAAATGGAATGCAAATATTGAGAGATCAATTCCAAACTGTCTTGTTTTGTTTCCAATATTAATTCAATATTCAATATTTATTCCATGTTCAATATTAATTAAGTAATTATTTAAAGAGGCATAAAACTTTACTTTTTGATAATGCGACGTCATTATTTTTAATTAGTCTTTGTGACGAGCTTCCCAAAAAAAAATATAGAAAAAAAACTCACATGTGACTGACCCACTTTTCGTAGTTTTAAGATAGAAAAAAAAATGAAGGTGCACCATCTCAGAAGCGAGGTCGACACGTTTCAAACTAAAGCCACATCATTAGGTTAGTAAGTCGACCTTTCTACGTCACGTGTGGACCTCAACATCCCTGAGCTTACGCTAGTTACAACTATACAGTCACCTCATTCTGAATGTTATAAAAATGAAAATTTTTTTTTACGTTAACTAGTAAACCAACACATTTTATATTCCTTCACTGAAAAAACAGTTTGGTTTGACCAACAAAAATTTTGTTGTTATTTGTGCAACCAAACTGTTTTGTTGTGCTAACAAAATTTTTTTGTTGAGTTATTTGGTTGGCCTAACAAAACTATTTTATTGGCCCCAAAAAATTATTTTGTTGACACAAGGTATATAAAATTTAATAAACTGTTTTACCTAACTTTTAAATTATTTTTACTTAATTTATATATATTTGTATTATTGCATGCTTTTTACGCTATGAAAAATCGGAAAGAAATTTTTCAGCGACCGGGATTCGAACTACCTAAAAATACTTATGTCTAACGTATATCGAACGCCACTTAAACCACACGGCTAACATCACACATGAAATATTTTATAAAAATCCCAGTAAAATATCACATAAGCCATGACTGACGGACACGCATGCGTTGTCGTATATCTTTTGGTCTAACTAAAAATTTGTGTTGGCACAACAAAACTTTCTTTAGGCCAACAAAACAGGCTCAACAAAAAAGTTTTGTGTTACCAACAAAATATTTTGTTGGCTCAACAAAATAATTTTGTGTTAGGAACCAAAATTTTGTTGAGGTAACAAAAAATGATTTTTATGATTTATAAAAGATTTTGTGAAATATTAAAGGATTGCATGAAATTTTATGAGATTTCTAATAATTTTAATAAATTTTAAAGGACATAATATATAGAGGATATAAAGGGAATATTATCGTAGAATTTTAAGAAATTTTCAAAAATTTCTACGAATTTTAAGAGATTTTCACGAATTTTAACGAATTTCAGGAGCTTTTTTTAACTTGTAATATACTGTATGGATTTTGTAGAATTTACAAATTTATCGGATATAATTTTATTGAGGGATTTCAAACAATTTTTATGACTCAAAAAATTTCATATAATTCAAAAGAATTTTGAAAGTTATCGTCAAATTTTTAGGGATTTCAAGAGGGTTTTCTGCTTTTTAAAAGATTTTGTACATTTTTAAGGATTTCATGAAATCTTCACTGATTTTAAAGCATTTTAAAAGAATTTAAGAATTATTTATGAATTTTATTTAAAAATTTGTGAAATTTTAAAGGTGTTCATGGTATTTTATAGTATTTTTTGAGAATTCCTATGAATTTTTAGATATTTTTTCCAATTTTATCGAGTTTTAAGAGGTTTCTAAGAAAATTTTAAAAGATTTTAACGAATTTTAAAGGATATTGAAGTTTTTTGTAAAATTTTAAGAGACCAGCAAATCATCATGTGCGTTATTATTTTATTTTCCTTCTTAAAATTTCAAGTCATTTAAAGGCCAATCAGGTTTGCGAGATTTTCCAGATATTTCGTGACACCACTTTTTTAAGATAGGATTGCTTTTAATACTTATGATTGATATTGAATTCTTTTTCTTATAAGAGGATAAAACGCTTGTTTTTATACGAATACCCATTTTAGTAATAATATGTATTATGTACAATTGTCCAATTGTACAATGTACATATTTGTTTACCTAAAGAAACAATTTTCAAGAAATTTTCATCGAATTCAATAAAATTATAATCTATAATAAAAAAATGATGTAAAAACTCACCTTGGCGAAGTCGATTTTCAGTGTACAACAGCCTGAGTATATGTCGGCCCCATGAAGAGTTTCTTTCGCTCTGGTCGCTGACTCCACCGAATCAAACGTGATATCATAATAAATAGTTAAGGATCTTTATAGAGTATCATAAAAAAATAAATTACCCTGTAAAAGTAATTATTACACATTATAATCCCAAAATTTCATCATCATTAAGATTATCAAGAATATTTCTTTAAAAATTCGAATTTAATAATCTAATTATTACCGAATTTTAATAATCTAATTGAATTTCCTCCTTTTTCCAGTAGAAAAATAAAAGGCTCGTCCCTCAAATAAAAAATAAAAGCTCAACGACCATATAAAAACGTACTTTGAAATCAGTAGATAGTCTGAATTATAGATAGTCTCAAAGTTTTTTCCCATAATATAAAATTATTCTACCTATTACATTGGGATTTACAATTTCTCTTCGAGAGAATAACAAACGATGGCGTCGTGACTAAAAAGACAACTTCACCAACAAAATGCTCTAAGCGCAGATAAATGAGAATGAAAAATGAAAAAGTAGAAAACCTGACTTGTTTCAGCCACTGCTTCATTAGCGAATCGTTTCCGCTAAATTCAGTGCCTTTGAAGCCCTTCCAAGCTTTTATCAACTTTTCACTAATCATTCTTGACTTCCCTATTTACACGAAAAGGACAAACAAACCCCGCATTGTTATGCGTGACAGTTTAATTAAGTATTGTAAAGGATATTCAACCATGGCTTGAACGCCATTTTTCTTGAAGATAACGATGCGCTGAACTTGACCACTGGGTGCACTAATTGTATGTAATACCTCCTGCAACAAAAATAAGAAAAAACATTTAATTTAGTGTCGTTTTACATTTTTTAATGTTTTTAAAATATAAAAAATTACTTAAAATGATTCATATCTATCATCATATCATCTAGATCTAGAAATCTAGAAATGGCTAGAAAATCGACAATGGATGATGGGATAAGTTAAATCGCAAAAGAAAGAGCTCAGAGTAACTTCGACAGCTGCACGATTGAGTCTATGTTTATCCATTTACTCGAATTGTAGAAAAAGAACGTTTTCGGTTTCGCGAGTACAGAGCAGCTGGGACGAAAGACAGAATCTAAAGTCAGTCAAAACCTAAAAGCGATTTTGGCAAGAAGCCATTCTATGTCATCACTCGTGCGTTCTACTAAGATTTCTCTCAGCAGGCAGCTACAGGTAAACATACACCTGGTGCTAAACGATTTCCATTATAAATTCTCCAACTATCGTTTCTGTACTATATATTATATTCCTGTTAAATAAAATCCCCCCCAAAAAATGTTGGAGTGTTAAAGATAAAATAGTAGCTCTTCATTTTGATATTGCATTTATAAACGTACATTCGCAACAATGCTGATAAATGTATATGTACGAATTCAACTCTACGAGTTGGACTTAAGCCGCTTGTCTGGACTTAGTATTATATTGTCAAGGTACATGCCATTTACTTCAGGATTAATATGCATGCACTGCAGAATTTACTTGCTTCGAGTGTGATGCCAATTCCGAGACGACTTTTAGCAACGAACAAATAATACGATTATATGAATCAAAAAATTCCTGCAAGAGATAATCCTGTATTGTAAGCTATTTTGAATTTTGTTTGATCAGAGTTTCATTTCAGCAAACTTATTTCTCACCATAATACTTGAATATCCACTTTCAGTTGTGATTGAAAAATCTGATTAATTGAGTTTTAAAATATACTGAATAGAAGAAAACCATTTCCGAGCCTGAAATGCGAACTTTCGTATGTAGAGATTTAGGGAAAATACAGGCGAACCAATAAATTGGAATAAAATTGAAACGACAAGAAAAGCAATCGGGGTCAACCTTTTTTAACTCCCCAAAAAAAAAGAAGAGGAGCTGAATTTGATTGAGACGAAGAGGGACAATTTCGATTATAAAGCCAATTTATTTATATAAACTATGAACCAGAGTAATTTCCGGTATATAATTTGAAAAGAAAACCCGGAGTTTAAATGAGAATAGTCTTGCCTCTAATGAAGAATGATTGTAAGTAACTCTTTTATTTAGAACTAATTTCTAAAGAAACTTGAAAGAGTCATAGTGTTAATGTTTGTTGCATTCTTGCAACTGTGGCTTCCTTGCTAAGTCGAATTGATCTTCTCCTAGATGCATGCCTAGTTCCATTATTAAGCAGACTCAGCTATATTTTCTCAGCCAATCTCTTCTTAATCTCATTCGTTGGCGGTCTGCATGAAAAAGATATGAACTGATGCAATTACATGGCTCAACAATAATGTTACTGGGTCTTGTTCTAAGAACAATATTCTGGCATAGTGCAGAGGGAGAAACGCTCTGCCTATTTCCCCTAGGAGCAATCCCATATTCGTATTCTGGAACCTTGGTGCATCCCACATGTTCCTACTGCAGTGATGTTTTACACTGTATATGTATATTGTATATACATACATACAAGGAGAACGTGAACATCTGCATGTCGCAAATTGAACTAACTCGTATATATGCATGACAGTATTAGGAAAATGTACATTTTCCGTTTATAATTTATATAGGCTTGCAGTTGACATGAACGTACAAAAATTTAGCTAATTAAAACATCAATTAGGCACATCGATTAGCTTAAAATTGCATGAACAATGAGAGTCTAATTCTGCACTTTCTCTCCTGAAAGAAACGTGACTACAAAAATGGTTTGCGTGGATAAGCTGATTGAGTTCATAACTTCATTATGGCTCAGCATGGACTCCACTCGAATCACAACGCTGACCTGCCTCATATATATAAACAAACAAGAACGAACGCGCGCGCACTTACATTCTTTTTCAATATTATATAATTTATTATATTTTATTTCCCTAATCTCTTAAAATCTATGTTAAACTTCGTGAAAATCTCTAAAAATTCCAAAAAACCTTTGAAAATCTGTGAAATCGCTTAAAATTCGAGAAAATCTTTTACAATTTTCAGAAAATTCTTGAGATTCTTTTAAATTCAATTATGACAATTCAAATCCCTTTTATATCCTTTACAATCCATTAAAAGTATTGGAAATATCTTCAAATTCCATGAAATCCTTAAAAATTCCACAAAAATTTTCAAACTCATACTTCTGAAATCTACATTAAAATTCATGCAAATCTCTAAAAATTCCCAGAAACTTCTTGAAATTCTTTAAAATTCTACGATAACATTTAAAATCCCATTATCTTCTTTGAAATCTTAAAAAAAATCCCTTAAAATTCCCTTACAATTCCTAGATTTTCAATGTATTTCGAGTTTAGACTCGTGACAAAATGATTATTAACGAAACCAAATTCAAAATTTCAAATTCAATTCACGCGGAATTTACGATTCGCGGATTCGGCAAGTATCGATTGTCGAAAATCACTATCGATACTTGCACGACGAATCAGGAGTGGAATAGGCGTTACGATACTTGGACTTCGACTCAATCATCTTTCTAGAATAGAACGTCAGTTTATGTGAATAGAGTTTCGAACGTTCAAATGAACGAAATATTTTTTTAACATTATATTTTATCCAGAAATATTGAGCCAACTAAAAATAACAATCAGGATTACAAGTTTATTTCATTCTTTATTATTTTCAACGTAAAAATGAATCAATATTTAAAAACTTTTTATAGTTACAAATACAATCAATACAAAAATTCATTCATTTGAACGTTCAGAACTTTTCAATCATGTCAGTTTCTGGGCTCAAGGTTCGGAAGAAGGCTTCCAAAAATAGTAAAATAGTGAGTTTTAGTAAAACCAGGGATGAAAAAAGTTATTAATACTAACTTATTATACCAAAAAGTAACCCACTCAAAGCCCTGTTGAGGCGTAAGTCGGGCATGCTAAGTTTACAGCTCCAAGTATTAAGTCTCTATTTACTTCGTCTGGGCGAGAAAGCCGGGTGCTTTGTTACTTAACATAACTTTATTTGCTTGGCTCCCAACTTACTGCTACAACACCAGAATTGTTTGGCCACGAAAACCACCGGAATCTTATCAAGCTGCACCGAAATACGGAAGATTCAGAATCTTCCAAGTCACAAAGAAATTCTTAAATTCGTCCTGTATTTAAAAACAAAACTATCGGAACCATAAAAACACAATTGAAAAACCATAAGATTATCGAAGAAAGATGATTCAAAAAGGCGCGGAAAGGATTGCGAGCTGTTTGTTCCAAAATAGCGCCTGCAATGAAGCTACTTCGGTCGATATAACGCCTGCTGCCAGCGTAATATATTTTGATCTCAGTCCCCTTGTACAGGGCAGGTGATTTACATGAGAGAATAATCAATTGCGTTTTGCATAACCTCCACTCGTTAGCTCGAGTTCGACGAACCATGATTCTACCTTGGTGAAATTTAATGCCCTTTGCAGAAATTATATACAATTCACGAAACATAAGATAAAACGTGAAGAGAACTCTATCTTATCTTCTCCTATCATTACTGTAGCATTAATGGGTATCATTAAGTCGTAGGAAAGTAAGGAGACAAGTTACGAAGGAGAAAGAGTATGAAGAAAGTGAACAAATTTACATTAATTCACACGTTAGCTGAATAATTTGCAAGAGAGCTTTGTCTTGAAACTTTTAAACCATTCGATGTATAAATAAGCCACTAAAAACTCTAGTCACTGTTTCTCAAAATTCTACGACTTTTCCACGCTTTTGAGCTTTTCCAGGTGCTTTAGCAACACTGAATATTTAACATCATTTAAAAGCATAAAGGAGAATTTTTGCAGACTTTACTTTAAAAAGACGCAGGATTATGGATGAAAGTAGGTTAATGCGAGTATTTGTAGTCATCAATCAGAAGAGAAGTGACACTCGGGGGAGATGTCAAAATCCTGATTGGTTACATCCCTTGAGTTTCCTTGACCATAATTGACGGATATTACAAGTCAAGGGATTACTTTGCTCCTACAAGATTCTCACTCTTAATAATGTTATAAACCTTCAACGCACACTCAGTAAAAATCAATACACTGTTAAAAATGTTTGTGATTTTACAACATATTACAATACAAATTGTAATGTAATATTACAATACATGTATTGTGATATTACAATAGATTCTCCTTTAAATACATTTTAAACATTGCAAGCATTATGGACGAAGTAATCTAAATAAAAAAACTACAATATACAATTGTCGTAATACTCTCTAAATCTGAATAAGTGAAAAGCCACTGATTGACAGTGAAATCTCACTGATTCACTTAGCTAGAATCCGGTCACTGATAATCAGTGAAAAGTTACTGATCCATTCAGTGAACAAAAGTCACTGGATTGAATCAGTACAAAGGAATAATGTGGAACGATAGTTGACAGCACTTGTACACCTTTTATGAATTCAAAATTTCCATAATTACTGAATTACAGATTGAAATTGGAACTTGATTTCCATAAATAATAAGTATACTTTATTGGAATTTGTAAAGGTTATATAGGTTCATTAATTAAATTAGTAAAAACTTAGTGATAATCAGTGACTAATTACTGAATTGAGCAGTGAAAAGTCTCAAATCACTGATTCATCAGTGAAATACTTAATCATTAATTAAATCAGTGAAATTTTCACTGATCCAATTTTGAGAGTACATTGATTGTAAAAAGAAAGTTAATCAATTAAAGTATCATTGAAAAATCAAAAAAATTGTATACGTAACCTATAAGCAATTTCTCGTGTTCGAAATTTATAGTCTTAGGAATGCATTTCTGGGTTACAGTTCAGCTATAAGTCATAGTTAATTCTTGATTTGTGTACTTTTGGACGTTAAGGCCACTGATTTTTGGATTTTTAATAATAATGTAATGCAAACCATATTACATGAAACACTCGATTTCTCACAATTCAGAGTTCACAACATTGTATTGTAAAATCACGATACATATTGGTAACAAACTTCCAATACATTTGTAGTGAAATCACAACAGAAATTTCTAATAGTGTACTTCATCAAAATTAATACCGAAAATTTGTTGAACTTTATATCTTACAAACGTAGAATTTCACGTATTTATGATATTTGTTCATGAGTTGCAACAGAGGCCTTCTTATCTAAATTTTCTTTGAATCTCCCTATAAGAGCTTTTGCATACAAATTGCAAATGTATCATATCTTTGCACTTGTCTGCACTTTCAAGATATCGTGCATTGACTTCTCTGATAAGTACATGCAGCAGATTCTTCGTACGAGACTCTTATAGATTAAAAAAAAAAACTTTAAGTCCCGCCTCTCAAGTGGAATAAAACCTTTTGCTTTCGTCCTTTTCCGTGTAAATCGATTCGCTAAGCCCGGATGAGATTGAAAGAGAAACCTTAAACCGAGTGGGGCTTGAATTTGGATTAGCGAAAAGTATAAAGTACCTACTCTCCCAGTGCCGTTTCCCCACCATTAAATTACCGATACCAGAGTTTCCACTCACTGCTGTAAGAAAAAAGTAGTTTGAGCAGACTCAAGTGGAAAGTCGTGATTTCGACCGTACGTGAATCCAATAGTAAATAGATGTCGATGTGATGCCGCTCTACAAGATTTGCACTTTACCTTAATTTTTAACTCAATGAATATTCTCGAGAAATACTTGCCGAAGTAACATTTTATATGTTGTTTTCTTTTTAAATACATTCAGACATAAATAGTCTTTTAAAAGCTAAAGACTTTTAATGCAGATCATTTTTAATTTTAAATATTTCGTTAGTGGAGCCTTTTCAATTAAAAAAGCTTTCAATCTTTTATAGAAATTTTCACGACTTCTTAATTAGACTATTCAGCTAGTCATTTTATTTGTAAGAGCATTAACCTTAATATTTTTAATTGGAGCTCAGTAGATTCACTTGTAAATGAAGTTACAAATTGCCATTCAATTTAATAATAACAAGTATTATGAATCGATAAAACTCTCCAGTTAAAAATGTAGTGATAAGAAACACAAGTGCTGAGTTCTGGTATCTACTACATAAATTATGCCTCGGAGCATTTGCCGAAAGTCTTGAAAGCCAAGCTCGCCTCGCGATAATCGATTATATACTCTCGAGGTTGCGAAAAAAAACTGGTATCGTTGTAGATTCGCGACACTTGTGTTCGTTTCGAACATCAGAGTGGAGTAACTACCGTGCATTTAGTATGATGAGGTCGGTGTATACGATTTCTGGTAGTGATAAGGATAATGTCACTCTAAAATCTCTTGGCTCTCTTCAGATAAGCCCTACAACCCTACAGGGCATTATGCTCGTACACATCCCTACTATACTGTGTACACTATGTAATATACATTGTTGTCTGCTGCAAGATGGATGAAATGTTCGCCAAGATACTACGTTTAAAATGGGATGACAACTTTAGATTTTAAAGCGTGAAAATACTATAATGTATTATATTATTTACATCTGATATATGTTTTAAGAAAAACTTGACATTTTCTCAATCCGGGATATAAATAAATGTATTTTGAGAATTAAGTGAAAATTAATGAAGCAGAATGGCCACAAGATTCAATTTTTTCATTTCTTTGGTATTTTCATAACTTTTCCAGTTTTAAACAAATTTCCCTAACAGAAAAGTATTACAAATGC
>UCOH01000929.1:0-54863 GCA_900474275.1 Synergus japonicus
TAAATTTATTATATATACATATTTATATATAATATATAAATATATTTTATTTATTTCACATAGAAATTTTTTTATTAACAAAATCTAATATTTAATTGTTGAATCATTATATTTTTTATACCTGACTGAGAACAATCTAGTGAATGTTTTAGAAATTTCTATTATAAGGATGATCCTTAATTGCAACGCGCTTGCGACTTTCAACTTTGATGACCTGCGTGTAACTAATTGTAAACCAAATATTCCATGCGAACGAGTGTCATATAAGTACACCAAACGAACGCGAGATATGGAAAAATACCTGCTAGCTCTTATCAAAGGCAGTGTCTACACATATATGAGTGAGAGGAATTTTAAGCTTCGCTAAATGCAATTTTAGGGGTAATTGTGGGTGGTCAAGGCAAAGATTGGACTAGTTACAAATTTGGTTGAAGTTTCAGACGTCTATAGTCTGATGATTTTTTTTCGATATATTGGAATAAAAATATCAACAACAAAAATTATATAAAGTTTCCAAAACCTAAGATTTGTAGTTATTTAATAGCAGAAATTTATTCGGCCTTGTCCAAGTTTTAGAGATTTCATAGAATTTCAAGGGATTTTAAGAGATTTCAGAAGATTTCAGAAATTATAAAGGATTTTATGAGATTTATAGTGATTTTAAGGGATTTCAAAAAGATTAAAATTAAAAATAAATTTCAAAAATTAAGATTAAAGTTAAAATTAATTCTAATTATCAACAGTTTTCATTAAATGTCCACGTTTTGGGACCCCCTGAACCCGACAAACATGTTTTTATGAATGTGTCTGTCTGTCTGTAGATTTTAGTTTGTTAGCACGATAACTTTCGAAAGAAATGACCCATTGGATTGTCCTTTGGTATACTCTTTTAGTGTCCTAAAATGAAGGTCAAATTCGTTGGCCAGCCATTTTGGATAAAAATTTAAAAAACTGGAGCATTTTGAAAATTTTTGAAACCACTTTTTTTTTAATTTAAAAATTCTAATGACGGATGTTCGTAGTACTCAAAAGGACGAACAATTTTTCTTAATAACTTTTTTCGATAAAAAAAAAATGGAAAGACTTATAACATTTTGAAAATCCAAAAAAATGAAATAAAACTTGAATTAGAAGCCAAACAACGCACGAAAAAAAGTCTAAAGATGAAAAATGTTTCCTTTTAAACACTCTATAGGATAGGCATAATAACTTTTTGAATTTTCCTAAAATATCTAAAATTCAAATTTTGAGCCAAATAACGTGAGATACAGAGAAAATGATAAGAAACATAATTATTGGCCTTAAAAAGATCTACAAGTTCCCCTTGAACCATTTTTCAACAGGATGAGTAGTTTTCGTTTTAATCATGAAAAATATTGTTAAACAGAGCCGAGCGCGAAGCGCAAGTGCCCTGATGAGAATGTGCTCCTTAAGGTCGATAGAACCTCAAGTAAATTAGCTTTCGTTTGCATTCCATTCCATTTTGTAGTAATTTAAAAACAAATAGGTGCAAACGTCGCGACGCTCGTAAGCGACCCGAAGGGCGCAAGCGCCGCAAAGCGCGACGTGCGCAAGAGAATGTGCCCGCGTAAGCGGGCAGATTTCTTAAAATTTAAGGGCATGGTATTACTTACCCGATCCCTACCTTACCGACATTTTTTTCTCTGTAACGCTACGTCTACATTTATGAAGATATCAAATGGAAAATTTATAAAATTAAAGAAAATATGCTAATGTATGTTTGTCTGGTCTTAAATTTTTGTAAAAATAAAAAAAAAATTTTTTTTTAAATTTGTTTTTTAAAAATGTCAATATTTAGGACCAGACAAACGTACATTAAGACTTTATCTTCAAATATATAAATTTTCAATGTGGTATCTCAATAAATGTAGACGTAGCGTTACAGAGAAAAAATGTCGGTAAGGTAAGGATCGGGTAAGTAATACATGCCCTTAAAGTTCCTAAAATTCCTTAGAACTCTTTTTAAAATCTCATGAATTTTTTTGAAATCCTTTAAAGTTTACAATTTTAATAACTTCAAATTCAGAAAGTTTTAAATTTTTGCTTTTTCATATTTGAATTTAAAATTGCTAGTCTAGTATGTATGGAGATTTAAAATTAGTTGTCGTCTACTCTGTAAGAAAATTATTTGGGTTTCATTGTTTCTTAAAGAAATTGCAATTATTAAACAAGATGCGTTTTTTATGTTTAGTTCATTAAAAAATTAAGTTTTGTTATATAAATAAACATTTTGTTATTAATATTCGCATTGGTTTCCATTTTATTATTATTTTCAAGAAAGATAAATTTAAAATTGCCGGAATTGATGTGGCGCATGCGCAGTGAAATCCGCCTCTGCGGCCATTTTTCTATTTTACAATGACAGCAGCCGTGGCAGCAGTCAGACAAGAGCGAATACAGTGACAGTGGCAGGAGATGAATTGTTCTAAATTGTTTTAAACAACAAAATCAGTTCCTACGTTTTTTATAAGGGCGTGAAAAACAGTATTTTGCAAAACATTTAGTCTATATTTCAATTATCACAAGACTTCCTACAAATAAGAATCTAAACCGTGATCATGGTGAGTTTAAAAATACTCTTTAGTTTCATTTATATTGTAGGTTAGGTTATTTTTGTACAAAGTTTTGATCCATACCTTATTTGGATATGTATATGTACTTGGAAAATTTCCTGGAAAATATTTTATGTAAATTTTTCTTTATTCTAATTTCAATTTTTCATTACGGATTAAAGAGTGTACTGAAAAAAGCAATAAAACAACCATAAAATTTAACTATATTGATATGTAATAGTTTTCAGATGTTATTCTTCAAGTTGTGCACTTTAAACTTTTAATTTCTGTCCAGATTGCTGAATTTTCAACACTATGAACTTAATTAATTGGAATTTTTTAAACGTAAACTTTGATAGAGCAAATTTAGTTTCACCAACTTTGCGCTCGCAATAATAAATATTTTTTGATAAAACTATAGGCCATTTATCTACGTTTTGTACAGACGAGAGGTAAATGGCCTAGTTTTAGCAAAAAAATATTTATTATTGTGAGCGTAAATTTATACTATCCTCATATAACTTATTGTGTATAGCGAAAAAATAATCTGCAATTTTAATTTTCTTTGAATAAAATGAAATGAATGACTTTTGTGGTAATTTTGAATTCCTTGTTTTACGTGAAGAGTATTAAAAGTAAACATTTTTTGCTCTGTATGTATTATGCATATTTATACTTTAAAACAGAATACATCTATAAAGCAAAAATATGTTTAGTTTTAATAATTTTTGAATAAAATGGACAATTTAAATTTGATCAGTGGATTTGAATCAGTGGAGTATTCGAGAAAAGTAATAATATTTTTATCTTAAGGGCATTGGAACCAAGTATTAAACTTAAAATTCCATTCTCCATTTTACTCAACGAAAATTAAAGATAAATATTTTTTCGCTCTGTACTGCTCATCTTTTTTCAAATATAAAACTGCGTGCAGAGCGAAAAAATATTTAATTTCGATACTTTATTCATAAAACGAAGAATTTAAAAAATCTAACTTCAAAATTAAATTTTTTTAATTTACTTGAAAAATATTTAAACTAGACATTTTCTTGCTCTGTGCACATAATTCTAGTTATAAATTAATTAATACTACAGAGGGAAAAAATTCAAATTTTAATATTTGTTAACTAAAATGAAGTAATCGAATTTTAGATAAGAAATAAGCGCCATATAAATAAATACCGATGATGTGTTTTCCTTATTATACATTACATATCAAAATTATAACTAAAAAAAGCGGTAGAGTTAATAATAAGATTGCTAATAACTTAGTGTTTCTTTTTTTTTTTAATTTCAGCAAGACCCAAACGAAGATACCGAGTGGAATGACATCCTTAGGCAAAAGGGAATAATTCCTGAAAAAGAAAAGGATAAAGGAATAACAGAAAATGAAATTGTCGATATTTTGGAAAGCACCATAGATCAGAAGACTGGACGTGGTAATTAAACCTTATAATAACATTTTTAATTAAAAAAAGTTAATGATTTTTAAACAAATTAATCTATGTAGAGGTAAACAACTTAGACGACAAGACATTAGATGAGCTAGATGAACTCGAAGATGAAGAAGATGAAAGAGTTTTGCTGGAGTATCGACGCAAAAGGATAGCAGAAATGCAAGAATTAGCTGGCAAAGCGAAATATGGTGACGTTAGGGAAATATCAGCGCAAGATTACGTTCAAGAAGTTAATAAAGCTGGGGAGGATATTTATGTTGTTTTACACCTTTACAAATCTGGGTAAGTCAAGTGGAATACTAAGGAAAAATCAATGCAGTTTAATGACATGTACCATAACAGCAATTTAGTTTCCGTAACTTTACATTCGCAATAATAAATATTTTTCACTAAAACTAGGCCATTTACCTCCGTTTAATACAGACGGAGGTAAATGGCCTAGTTTTAGTGAAAAATATTTATTATTGTGAACGTAAAGTTGTGAAAACTAAATTGCTCTTATGGTAAAGTAGGTAAAGTATTATAGTATTTGATTATTAAGTATTAGATTATTTAGTATCACATGCCTATAAATATCTTCAAAATTATTGGTAAATTTCTAAAAAATGTTTAATTTACAGAATTCCTCTGTGTACCCTAATAAACCAGTATTTATCAAATTTGGCGCGGAAATTTCCTGTAACAAAATTTTTGAAGAGTATTTCTACTACCTGTATACCCAATTGGCCAGACAGTAATGTTCCGACTATTTTTGTTTACCGAAATGGGGAGATGGTTAAACAATTTATTGGCCCAGTTGAGTTACGAGGAATAAAATTAAAAGAAGAAGGTAAATATATACTTTTAAAGACTTGATTACATTTTAATTTACTATGCTTGTAAATTACCTTTTTGCCTAATGCCTATCATGATAGGGAATGAGGGACATAAAAGGTGAACAAAATATCACGTATTTTGTGAATGATTCTTAAACAAATACATTTTTTACAGAATTAGAGTGGATGCTTGGCGAAGCCAAGGCAGTACCTACTAAAATTAAAGATGATCCAAAACCGAAAGTGCACGATGTGCTCTTTTCACGATTAAACGCACAAAAGGATGATCTTGCTGAAACTGGCGACTGGTGATAATACCTATAATAGGTATTTAACATTTACGTACTACTTAATATGCAAACCGATAATTTTTTTTTAACAATTTCATAAAGTACACTTTATGGTTAATTTTATTTTTATTATAAAGCATTTATGTATTTCCTTTTTAAAAGTGTAATAATCATGGTCATAAACGAGTGTCTCATTAATCAGTAGTAAAGTAATTATGAAAATAATTTGTTTAAAACCATGCGTATTGAACAATATTTATAAAAAATTAGGAAGCATTGGATTTGTTAACGTTTTCCTATGAATAATAAAAATGATTATTACTATATTAATAAATTGTCATTAATTATTTGTTCTTATTGGCGTATACAGGTTGAGGCTAAGTATACTTACGTATTTTTGTACGCTGATTGCGAATATCAGGGTGAAAATTGGCAGGCATTGTGTTTTCAAGGTCAAAATCCGAAAAACTGATTATAACAGATAAAATTATTTTAATGTTATTTTAAAAAAAGTTTCAAACAAAAGTTGAAGAGTTAGATAAAATACATTTATATTTTTTTTAAATATATTTTTCAACTAACATAATTATTTTTCGAGAAAAATATCCGATTAACTTTTGTGAAATGAAATTTCATATTATTTTGAAAATAGTTAGTCTGCGGAAAAAAGTTTTAAATAAAAGTTGTAGAGTTTGAAAAAATACATTTTTTATGTCTTGCAAAATGTTTCCTCTGAAAGCATTATTTTTCGATAAAAATTAGGTTATTATAATGGTAGAATAAAAAACTGGCATAAATGGTCTACATAAATAAGTAGAAGGGTTTTTTCCTGTCTGTAACCAATCATAGAGGTGCCTTAAGAAACACCTATTGACATATTTATAAGGAATAATGGCGCTAATGGCAAGGAGAAAAATTGCATCTCCCACCCTTCTTTTCATGTGAAGTTATTCTATGAATCCAAAACTCTGGTCAACATCCAAATAAAATTTATAAAGTATGATTTATGAACTCATTTATTTAATTATTCCGTTTAAAAAAAAATTTATTTCTGTTAATTAGGGTGGGTTTTTGCGCCCCCTCTAGAATGGCGCCCACCCTACGCCTTCAATGTCATTATAATCAAGTTTGATAAACATTTTCTTTTTTTCTTAAAAAAAAAAAAATTGTGTTTCGGAAAAAATTGATACAATATAAAAGATGTATTAAGTGCGTTCTACAGTTTTTAGTCAAAATATTTTTCTCTGAAACTTATATCTATCCAGATAAAGTAGAAAAAAGAGAAAAAATTACATTTTTTAAATTTTGACCTTGAATGTGATATTTGCGCCAATTTTCATGGACATTTTTGTAATCAACAAGTCAAAATGATTTATATTGATTTAAAGGAATTTCCAGGATTAAAAAGATTAAAGGATTCTAAAAAAAGTCTTGCAAATAGTTATTAACAGATTTTTTCAGATATTAAAAAATTTATAAATGAAAATTATAAAAGGATTGTAACAGATTTATAGTGATTTCACAATATTTGAAAGAATTTTAACTGATTTTAACTAATTTTATGGATTTTCAAGAGATTTTTAGGATTTTGAAAAAATATCCAAAAATTTTCAAACATTAAAAAATTTTTAAAGTATTTTTTATTTTTTAGTTGTAGCGTATTCGACTTTTAAAATTTTTTAAATTTTTAGTGAAATATTTATTTTTTTATTTCATTAATTTAATTTTATTAAATAATTTTGATAAATCTTACGGGAAAAGTTGTGAATCAAAATTCGGCTAATAAAACACTTATTTTTAGAAAATTTTTTTCCTCTAATATTAGAAAGAATAATAATAATAATAAATATAATATTAATAATAATTGATTAATATTAATATCTAATTATAATTTTCTATTACAAAGAATAGGTAATATGAGACAACGGATAAAAAGTCATTTCAAAGCTAAAAATAGTTTATATTAGGCTGCAAAAATACAGGGTATGAGGTGCTATCTAGCGGGGATTAGGGAAGGGGGAGAAGGGTTTCTCGATGTGAGGAATGGTGCTAAACTCATTGGTTTTCCGTAAAAACTAATTTTTTCGACTAAAGTAGAAAAGTTTCAACTAGGGTGACCAGACTGGTCACTATTATTTAAGAAAAAAAAGAGTAAACAAAAAGTTAATCCGAAAAAATGCGACAATATAATTCTAACTCTAACGAATGAAAATATAGCGAAGGGAAAGGTGGGGAGAGATGGGAGGAGACAACAGTAGATCTAAGAATTGAAGTGCAAGAAAAAGGAGACAAAGCAAGGAAGTAACGTAGAAGAAAGTATGGGACTCCAGGGGGCGGGGGGCCGTTTTGTTTGCTGCATCTTTTTATTATTTGTAACAAAGAACGCACAGAATATATATTCACTTTATCACATTTGATGTGCGGAACTTTACAACCTATTAATAAACCAAATACTACTGAAATTCATACGCAATTTATACAGACGAAGAAATGTGAATCATATTATTTTCTAAAAGGGCGCTTGGTAAAGCACAACGGCACTGTTATTCGTTATTCGGACATCTCTCTTTCTCCGAATGTTTACATATTATCCCTCTCAATATTCTCAAAGCCCTTTATTATATAGTGTTTCATTACTTCTAGAGGCTCTCCAGATCGGAACCAGAGACATCGGTATCAACTTCAAAACAAAGTGTGAACTCCAGTGGTGCGAACTGTGGACAGTTTTTCGTGTTCGCTCGTTGATTTATTGTCGATTGAGAAAAAAGCCGGCCGGCCGGTTTTTCAAACTAAGTTTTTTAGAAGAAATTTCAGTTTGTTAAATAAACTGGTAAGTCGTTTATCCTTTTCTGATTGTTGTAGGATTTATTGCAAAAACATATTTTGTTTCCAAGAGTTTCAACGAGACAAGTGCAATATTTTGACCATTTAGCTGCAATTTTTTTGCTTTTTTTGGCGAAGCGTCGGATTCTAAAGTTATTATTATTATTATTGTAGTTATTATTGTGTTGTTGACCAAAGTAAAACGTTGAAATATGATCATCTTGAAAGAAAGATATGTGAATATAAAGGATAGTAGATGCATTTTAAATTTCATAATATAGGTATGTAATGTAATTTATACTATTTTTAATATGTAATACTATTTATAATTTTTGTTTGAATAACTCGATTTATAATAGTAAAAAGAGGTTTATAATATTATTAAATGTTGACTTACTTTATTGACAGATTATTCAGTATCATCTGGCTGAAACAAAGTTTATAAGTGCTTTTGTTGAAATGGTATTCTGTAGGGAATCGCAGAGAATAAGTTAAAATTTTAGAATAATAATATATTAAGGCCATAGTATTATTTGGTTGAAGTTTTAGACTGTTTTAGTCTGACGGTTTTTTTCTTCGATTAATTGAAATAAAAATATCAACAACAAAAATTTTCCAAAATTTGCAAAACCTAAGATTTGTACTTATTTAAAAGCAGAAATTCATCCGACCTTGCCAGAGAGTTTAAGAGATTTCATAGAATTTCAAGGGATTTCGAGGGATTTTATAAGATTTCAGAAATTATAAAAGGATTTTAAGAGATTTATAGTGAAGTTAAGGAATTTCAAAGATTCAAAAGACTAAAGGTTTCTAAAAAGAGTGGAAAATAGTTATAAAAAGGTGTTTTTAAATATTTTATAAATAAAAATTATAAAAAGATTTTAGAGATTTATAGCGATTTTAAGGAATTTCAAGGATCAAAAAGACTAAAGGATTTTAAAAATAGTGAAAATGGTCATCAATTTTTTTTAGATATTTTATAAATAAAGATTATAACAGGATTGTAACAGATTTACATATAGTGATATTAAAAGGAATACAAAGACTAAAGATTCTAAAAAGACTGGTAAATATTTATCAAAAGGTTTTTTCAGATATTTTATAAATAAAAAAAATTATAAAAGTATTTTAACAGATTTATAGTGATTTTAGGACATTTCAAGGATTAGAAAGATTTAAAGATTCTAAAAATAGTGGAAAATTGTTATCAAAAGATTTTTCAGAAATTTCACAAGATTTCAAAGCATTTTAACTGTTTTTAACGAATTTGAAGGAATTTAAGCAGATTTTAAGAAGGTTGAAGAGAATTCGAAACTTTTCGTAAAATCATAAGGGTATTCAAGAGATTCAATGATTGTTAAAAGATGTCCTAGGATTATAAGGCATTTTAAAGAATTTGAAAGGATTTCAAGAGATTTTTAGGATTTCAAAAAAATATCCTGAAATTTTAAGTTTTCGAACTTTTTATATTAAATCCCTTAAAGTCTTTTTATCCCTTAAAGGTCCTAAAATTCCTTAGAACTCTTTTTGAAATCTCAGGAATTTTCCTGAAATCCTTTAAAATCTCTATACAAAATCCATTAAAATCTTTTAAAATCTTTAACAAACTTTTAAAACCGTTTGAAATCTCTTAAAATCCCGAGAAACGTCAGTTAAATTTCTTCTAGTAAATAAAAATAATAGTAATAATATAAATAAATAAATAATAATAATAACCTTAGGAACTTTTTTGAAAAAAAAAAATTTCAAAACAAAATCCTCAGACTAGATGCCTGAAACTTCAATTCAATATACTTTTGTATTACTTATCCGATTCCTACCTTACCGACATTTTTTCTCTGCAACATTACTTGTACATTTAAATTGAAAATTTAATTAATTGAAAATTTCTAAAAATAAAGAAAATATGCTAAGGTATGTTTATCTGGTCTTAAATTTGTGTAAAAAAAATCTTTTTATAAATGTCAATATTTAGGACCAGATAAACGTATCTTAATGATTTAGCTTCAGTTTTAGAAATTTTCAATTTGATATCTCAATAAATGTATATATTTATTTTTCGCAAATTTACGACCTCCGTTTCTTAGAGACAGAGGTAAATGGCCTAGCTTTAGCAAAAAATATTTATTATTAAGAGTAAAGTTGCGGAAACTAACATGCTTGTATGGTAAAGTGTCACATGCCCGTAAATTTAAAGTATTAAGGGCATGTATTACTTATCCGATTCCTACCTTACCGACATTTTTTTGTCTGTAACGTTACGTCTACATTTATTGAGATATCAAATTGAAAATTTCTAAAATTGATGCTAAAGCATTAAGATACGTTTATCTGGTCCTAAATATTGGCATTTATATAAAAAAATTTAAGACCAAATAAACGTACCTTAATGCTTTAGCATCAATTTTAGAAATTTTCAATTATTACGTTTATTTGGTCCTAAATATTTACATTTATAAAAAAATGATATTGAATTTTTCTATTATTTTAAAGCTCTAGAGGCTAAAACAATGGCATATTTTTTATAATTTTCATTGAGCAAATAGAAAAAGGGAATGGGTTTCTTTTTACAGGGTTTATAGAATACATATATTGAAGACAGTGTTGAGTAAGTTAATTTTTTTTTGGATACTAGTTAAAGTTACGTTACTTAACGAAAAAAAGTAACTAGTTACAGTTGATAGTTAAAGTAACTTCAAATTACTTTTTTCTTTTCCTTTATTTTTTAATTTAATAATAGAAATAATTAATATAAGATTAAAGTATTGTAAAAATAAATTTAAAAAAAAGTGGTTTCAAAAATTTTCAAAATGCTCCAACTTTTGAAATTTTTATCCAAAATGGCTGGCCAACGAACTTTACCTTCATTTTAGGACACTAAAAGAGTATACCAAAGGACAATCCAATCGGTCAATTCTTTTGAAAGTTATCGTGCTAACAAACTATAATATTGATAATCCATGAAAATATTATTTAAAAAAAACAGGGATTAATTTAGTAATTTAAAAAGTAGACAGAAATCGGAAGGTTTTAAATCCACGTGATTTTTAAATCCGAGCCTTTAATTTCTTCCTTTTTTATGAGAAGAAAAATGTAAATTAACCCTATACAAATATAAAAATATATAAGGTAACTAAAATTAAGTTACAAGTAACTGCAAAAATCGCAGCTAAGTTACGTTACAGTTACTTTTTAAAAACTAAAACTAAGTTACCCTAAAAGTTATAAATAACGTAACTTTTTAGTAACTTAGTTCCTTGTAACTAGTTACTATCCATCATTGATTGAAGTACCAAAAAATGTATTATTATCATATTTTTTTTTAGAAAATGGTGGCGACAGAGCTAGTCTTCGAAAACGACTTTTTTTGAGATGCTTCCTCTGGACGGAAGATTTCTCGTGAACTATGAGGCTTAGAACAAAAACTCAAAACTTTTTTAAAGTACATATAACTGGGTACAAAAGTACGTAGGGATTTTTTGATTGATGAAATTTTGTGAAAATGACGCACTTTTGAAGGAAATTTACTGTTTTTGGGCTTAAAAATCAGAAGTAAACTGTTTATAATAATGCAAATTTTTATTCAATTAAAAAACTGTTACGTACTCTTGTGGAAAAATTCATTACAAAGCTACAGTCCTTTCAAGTCAATCGGTCAAGCGATTCTGCTACTGGTCTTTTGAAAAAAGATTAGTGTACAGAACAAAAAAAATACATTGCGTACAAAGAAAAAAAATTTAGTTTCGATACTTTTTGAATAATACGAAGAATTCAAAATGAAATATTTTCATTTTACATAAAAAATATTCGAAATAGTTATTTTCTTGTTCGGTACGATTATGTACGATTGGTTTTCCACTTTTTGATTTTCAATTTTTCCAAATAAAAGTGAATGTCAATTTTGACGTTTCAAACGTCATAAAAAAATTGTAAAAGGTTCGCGAATTTGAATTTATTTTATTTTAGTGATTTTAGTTTAAAACGTCAAAATTACCATTCCCGTGTATTTGGAAAAAATGAACGTGAGAGTGAATGTGCAAACTGTGTAGATAATTATAGTTAAAAATTTATTAATTCTACAGAGAGAAAAAATTCCAAATTTAATATTTGAGTAAAACGAAGAAATCTAATTTTTAGATTAGAACTTGGCTGCAACATCCTTAAGCTAAAAGAATAGATTTGTAGAAAATCGTAGAGTGGCTTTACCCCTTAATCAAAATTTGTAGGATCAGATAATCGTAGGTATACCTTAACATATTTTCTTTAATTCAAAAAATTTTCAATTTGTACGTATGATCCCAAACTGGCATTGCAATTAACCCCAAAAGTATTTTTTTTTTTCATTATTTGGCGCTTGTAACCATATTTCATGTTCTCAGGTACCACATTAAGGCCATTTGTACTTGGTGTTTGCAACCATATTTCAGATTTTCAGGCATCATTAATACATAGCCTTAAGGGTGTTGGAGCCAAGTTCTCACCTAAAAAGTCGATTTCTTCATTTTACTCAATAAGTATTAAATTGGGAATTTTTTTCCGTCTGTAGAGTTAATTATGTTTTAAGTAGAATTATGCGTACAGAGCGAGAAAATGTTTAATTCAAATATTTTTTAAGTAAAATGAAAATATTGAAATTTGAAATTAAATTTTTAATTGTTCATTTTATGCAAAATCAATATTTTTTCGTTCTGTATGGATTCTTATATTTTTGAAAAAAGATTAGCTCGCAATAATAACTGTTTTTTCTTAAAACTGGGTCATTTACTTCCGCCTGTATAATAATATAGTTCTGACATGAAAATTCAATCTTTTCATTTTATTCATCAAATCAAATATTAGACTAAGTCTTTTTTTCGCTCTGTACAGCATAAATTTTTAGAATAGAAAAAAGTTTAGAAAGGGAAAAAATGTCTATAATTAAATTAATTTTTAAATATAACCACTCATTATTCAAAACCTGGTGAAATTTCTTTAAATATCGTAAAATCACTTGATATTCCTTGATGTTCCATAAAATTCTTTAAAATTCCACAACCTATCGTTATAAACTTTAAAATGACTAAGAATTCTATGAAATCTTTATAAATTTCGCAAAATTAATTGGTATTTGTTAAAATTACTTAAAATTACTCAAAATCTCATCAAGTCTCTTTATATCTCTTAAAATTACTCAAAATTCCGTGAAATTCGGTTAAATTCTTTTAAATTCTTGAAATTTCAATGTAATCTCAGAAAATTCTTTAAAATTTCTGAAAATAAATGTGTTTAAAATTACTTAATATCTCATAGATATTTTATAAACGAAAATTATAAAAAGATTGTAACATATTTATAGTGATTTTAAGGAATTTCAAGAATTAAAAAGACTAAAGGATTCTAAAAAGAGTTGAAAATAGGTATTGAATGGTTTTTTCAGATATTTTAAAAATAAAAATTGTAAAAGGATTGTGACAGATTCATAGTGATTTCAAGAAATTTCAAGGATTAAAAGATCTAGAGGATTCTAAAAATAGCGGAAAATAGTTATCAAAAGGTTGAAGAGAATTCGAAAATTTTCAGGATATTCAAGAGATTTTTAGGATTTTTAAGATACCCTGAAATTTTAAAAGTTTTTTAAATTAAATTAAAAAATTTTTTAATTTTGTAAATTATTTATTATCTCATAAAATAGCTTAAAGTCGCTTAAAATTACTTAGAATCTACAAAAATATCATCAAATTCCATAAAATATCTTAAAGTCCAATGAAATCTTATGAAATCCTTTGAAATCTCTGAAAATTCAATGAAATCTTGTAAATTCATTGAAATCCCTTAAGGGCATGTATTACTTATCCGATTCCTACCTTACCGACATTTTTTTCTCTGTAACGCTACGTCTATATTTATTGAGATACCACATTGAAAATTTCTATATTTGAAGCTAAAGCCTTAAGGTACGTTTATCTGGTCCTAAATATTGACATAAAAAAAAAAAATTTCAAAAAATTTTTTTTTATTTTTACAAAAATTTAAGACCAGGCAAACATACATTAGCATATTTTTTTTAATTTTATAAATTTTCAATTTGATATCTTTATAAATGTAGACGTAGCGTTACAGAGAAAAAAATGTCGGTAAGGTAGGGATCGGGTAAGTAATACATGCCCTTAAGGCATTAAAGTAACTTAATATTCTATGAAATATCGTTAAATCCCTGAAAATTATTTAAAATTTCATATTGATATATTAAAAACTAATATAAAAAAATGCATGAAAAGTTTACTATATATAAAAAGTATTCTATTTAATTTCTCAAATAATATTCACTAACCTTAGGTATATATTTTTAAATATTTTTTTGCTTCATTAATAATTTACTTTTCACATTAAAATAATTATTTGTATCACTTTCAATTATTTTTTCTATCCTTATATAACCTTTTTATTATTAATTGTTTTGACAACAAAAATAATCTGACGATAGTTTTCAAATTCTGTATATTCACAAAATTCGCGCAGTTTCTAAACCAATTAGGTTTTCGACAACAGTGTTCGATATATTGGTAACATCTCTTTTTTAAGAAAGGACAGGAAACTTCCAAAAATGTCATCGTGAAGAATTTTTCAGAAGTATCTTACATATTATTTGATGCGTAAAATTAAAAGCATGAAAGGAATATAGAGCCATTTTATGCAATATCCTTGAGATTATTGAGTCGATATTGTAACGACACAAATTATCGACAATCCAAATATTTTTTTTAACCAAATATTTATTTGGGTAAATATCAATGAAAAATATAATTATTTTAATTCTTTATATTTTTTAGTTTTTTTTCTTCAGAATAAATGCTGTATTCTTCCTTCAATTTATTACAGTCGTTGTATTATTTCTTCTTTTTTTACAGATATTATGAGTTCCATGAGAAAGAAAGCTGAGAGTTATAAACTCTATTCTTGTACGCACCTCTCGAGAGCTAAAATTAATATAAAAGTTGAAAAAAATCATCCAGGCCAACAAAAGTTTGTAAAATACATCAGCAAACCTAATCCTTCGCTGACAATTAATTCAGCAGGTGGTAATCATACGACTGTATTTTTACCATCCTCAAGAAGTTTACTGAAAGCAAACCACGAATCAGAAAATGAATCAACTGCTGTGATTCCTTATGCAGACTCATTTGAATATCCCACATTTCAGGACGATACACCTCAAATGGAAATGGAATTTGATGATTTTGATCCGATCACTGAGGCACATCAGAGTCGCTACAAACCAAATATACTTAAGACTAAGAGTACAAAAGTACATAGTAATGCAATGAAAAATTCTATAACTAACAGTAAGGAGGGTTTAGTTAAAGAAAAAATTAGTCGTAAAAGAAAACAGACTTATAATCTGTCTAATATAGACCAAGATGATGTGATATTACATGAAACTAAGAAAGTAAAACACAACAGTGAAGAAAAACATTCTAAAGTTGTTGAGAAATTAAAAAAGAAGGGCGAGACAAAAATTAATCAAGAAAAAAGATTAAACGGGATTCAAATAATAGAAAAGAAAAACTCATGTGCTAGAGTTTGTCCATATATGTCCCTCGAATCTGTAATTGGTAACGAAGATTACGAAGAAAATTTAAAGGAATCTCTATTAGAAATAGAACATCGGCAAGAAATTCCTGCAGAATATACGACAATAAATGAAATCTTTGGAGAAACATGTTCAGAATATCCAACTGGAAATGAATACTTTGGAGAATCGTCTATAGATAGACAATTTAATAATATGTTCATCCCAATAAACTCCGAATTCTTCGTTCCTGACTACTTAGATTATTTGTACTCAACTGATTCCATCTCAGATTCTGATGAGGTGCACAAACTTATCAGTCCGTCGTTGTGCATAGATTTATTTGAAATGTGTGATATTAATTCTATGTACGACGAAAATGATAACGATTTAAAGTCACCTACTTCATATCTAATGGAGTTGAATGGAAATTGCAAAAAATTCATGTCGAATAATAGGATTAATACCAATAGTATTAGTTTTCAAAATAATTTGGAACTTAAGGAATCAAACAGTATTAAAAGTACAAATAAGTTAAATTCAGATTATATTCCATACTTTGGTGCCAAAGACTCTTTAATAGGTGGTTGTGGACCAATCGATTTCTTTCCGGACATTAAGAAAAACCAGAGTTGTCAATCGAACTGTCAAGATGTAAATTCCGGTTCAGATAAGAATGAAATCCACAATCCCCATGTGATAGTAGAATTAAACAAATTTTTCCTAAGTTGTGCACAGGTAGAGTGTTATGATGAAAATGGCACAAGGTTAAATTGTGATCTTCATAAGTATGTAAATGACCAAGTACCTGTTTCACCAAAGAGTTTAATGACAATAGAGGAAAAAAAAGAAGATATTATAGATGACCAAGATGACAATGAAAATGAGAAACCGAAACAGCACACAGTGCAAAAGAAAACAAATCAACACCAAATTAATATTGAAAGGTAAACATACTGCTTTTGTTTAATGTGTTAATCTGTTAATCTTTTAGCTTGTTAATCTGTATATTATAGGAATTGGATAATGATTTTAATTTTATTTACAGGTATAAGTGCCCGGATTGCAACATTGTATTTGGGAAGAAAAGGACTCTTACCCTTCATCGAAATAAAGCTCACTCAGGTAATATAATAATAATTCAAAAGGCTATAATTTTTTTTTTTTTTTTTTGAAAAAATTGTTTGGTTTGGGTGAAATTGAAACAAGAACTATAAATGTTTCATCTCGTTTGTTATTGTAGGGTGAATTCTAATACAATAAGTGTAAATTAATTCTCAGCATATTGTGCAATCAATAAGATTTAACTTTTTGAGCGGCAGTGGGAAGTATACTTCCCACCTATTTCTTTGCAGTTTTTAACTAATCTCTCTTGCACTTCATTTATTTTAGTATACAATTATTTACTTTTAGACTCTTAGGTACCTATAAAAAGTAAAAAAAAAAGAAAGTTGTAAAATTGTTAATACATAATTAGTTATAAACAATTAAATTTTAAAAAACTGTCTTTTTTTTAATAAATTCGGCTGTGCTTAAACTACACGTTCGAAAATTGTGAACAAATCAGATTTCATCTGACTTTGAGTAATTTTAGGAAATATAAAGTGAATTTACAAAATTTAAAGAAATTTCACCAAATTTTGAAGGATAATAAAGGCATTTTAATCAATTTTATGAAACTTATGGAGATTCCTGAAATTATATAAAGAATTACAATATTTTATATTTCAGGAATTAAAATATATTAAAAACTGATATAAAAAAATAAAAAACACATGAAAAAATTATTCACATAAAAATAATTATTTTTATCACTTTAAGGGTGTTGGAGCCAAGTTCTAATCTAAAAATTCGATTTATTCATTTTACTCAACAAATATTAAATTTGGAATTTTTTTCCTCTGTAGAATTAATCAATTGTTAAGTAGAATTTTGCGTACAGAGCGAGAAAATATCTAATTCATATATTTTTTAAGTAAAACGAAAGTATTGAATTTTACAGTTAGATTTTCAATTCCTCGCTTTATGCAAAAATTATCGAAACTAAATATTTTTTCGCTTTGTATGCATTTTTATATTTGCAAAAAGATTAGCGCTACAGAGCGAAAAAAAATATATATTGTATAAAAAAAAATATATATTATTGGTAATTTTTTTTGACCAATCAGATTTTCGATAACATGTGTAAGAAAGAAACGACATTAATTTAAATGCAATGATTTCATTGAGATCTCTTGGAAGAGATAGAAAAGTTCTATCTCTTTACTTCTAGCAGATAAGAGTAGGATCAATTTCTAGCGGCATTAGCAACAACTATGGAAATATTTAAAACATAAAAAGCTTATTAATACATATTGTAATATGTTAAGAATACTCTTACGGTTTTAATCATTATTTCAGGTTTATATTTGTATAGATGTGAGAGATGTAACATACTGTGTAACAGCAAAATTCATCTTCAAAGACATTCCCAAAGCTGTGGTTCTGTTAAGAAGGCACTTCTGTGCAGCATATGTCGAAAAAGATATAGGTAAGATCAAATTCTTATACAATTTTGAATGATTGGCTAATACGAGTATACAACAATGTTTTTGAATAAATTATATTCATTATTAATCATAAAAAAGTATCATAAATATTGATATTATTTTATTATTTTTAATATTTCTTATTTAGGATAACATAAGTTATGAGTTAAGTTTACTGAGTTACGATATTTTAAAACTCATTTTCCAGGAAACTTGATTGGCTTTTTCTTATCTAGAGTAAAATGTAAATGGAATGATAAAAATAATAATATTAGAGACATAATAAGATTTAAAAATATCTCGTTTGATAATATTTATTGGATGTTACCCGGTAACAAGGTGTGTATTGAAATGAATTAAAATGTTTTAGAAAGTGATCAAAAATGGTATTACTTTGAATTGAAAGCGTTGTGAATTTGAGTTAAATCAACACTTTAATCTAGAACAATTCTGAAGGATTGCATCTATTTTGAAATGTTATAATTTTAATATTTCAAAGAAGGGATTAAGGGCATATGATATTTTGCCATAAGAGCAAATTAGTTATACCAATTATACATTCATAATAATAAATATTTTTAGCTAATAAGAGTTAATAAACCTTCTTATCATGTAGACGAAGGTTTATTGACTCTTATTAGCTAAAAATATTTATTATTATGAATGTATAATTGGTATAACTAATTTACTCTTATGGAAAGTATCATATGCCCTTAAATTGACTTCAATATTTCACAAAATTTCTCGAAATATTGTGAAATCACTTAATATATTTTAAATCTCAACAAATTTCGTAAAACCCTTTTACATTCCTTAGAATTATTCTAGATTTCATGAAATATCATTAAACTCTTAAAATACCTTAAAGTCTAATGAAATTTCGTAGAATGCCTAAAACTCTCTTAAAACTTTCTCAAATTATATACGTATCCTACGTGAAAAATGTCCCTAATAAAAACTTTTTATTTTCGAAAGGGAAAATCAACTCTCTAAGAATCTTCCCCACCCGTCTCCCCAGCAGGCTGGGGAGGGAGTAACTTTGTAGTTTTAAATGATAACCCCAATTTTTTATAATAGATTCAGATTCTCCGTTGAGATGTACTTAAGTTTTATTTGAAACATTTTTTTCGATTTGACATAGATGTCGCTGCAATTGAGAAAAATGTAATTGTTGATAATTACATTTTTCGCAATTGCAGCGCCATCTATCGCGAATCGAAAAAAATGTTTCAAATAAAGCTTACGCATTTTTTGACGGAGAATATGAATCCGTTAGAAAAAATTGGGGTTGCCATTTAAAATTACAAAGTAACCCCTGCCCCAGACAATTACATTTTTCGCAATTGCATCGCCATCTATCGCGAATCGAAAAAAATGTTTCAAATAAAAATTACGCCTTTTTTAACGGAGAATCGGAATCCGTTATAAAAAAATGGGGTTTTCATTTAAAATTACAAAGTTATCCCCGCCCCAGCCTCCTGGAGGGGAGTGGTGGGGCAAATTTTTACAGAGTTGATTTTCCCCCTCGAAAATAAAAAGTTTTTATTAGGGACATTTTTCACGTAGGATGCGTATTTTTTGAGATATTTCGATGTCTCGAGTGAAAAAACTCACCCTCTATACGAATACAAATAATATATTAAATATTGATATATATTAAAAACTGATATAAAAAACACATGAAAAGTTTACTGTAAGTAATCTTTTTAATTTCTTGAATAATGTCTATTAACCTTAGGTATATATTTTGAAATATTTTTTTGCTTCACTAATAATTTATTATTCACATAAAAATAATTATTTTTATCACTTTGAGGGTGATAAAAATAAGTTAAAATCAAGTTCTAATCTAAAAATTCAAACAATAATAATAAAAGTTAAAAATATCTCGTTTGAAAATGTTTATTGGATATTTCCCGGTATCAAGGTGTGTATTGAAATGAATTAAAATGTTTTCGAAAGTGATCTAAAACGGTATTACTTTGAATTGAAAGCGTTGTGAATTTGATTTAAATCAACACTTTAATTCAGAACAATTCTGCAGGATTGAATTTATATTGAAATGTTGATAACTTTAATATTTCAAAGAACAGATTAAATTGACTTCAATATTCACGATTGTCTTAGAAATTTAATAAGCAAAATTAATTAATGATCCCCGTCAGTGATCCTTCGTGATCACAGGATTTAACAGTATTGAAACGAGAACAAGCGTAAATCGGTAAAATGAATTGAAATATTTAAGTTTAAAAATGGCTTTGCTTTGGATTAAGAGAGTTGAAAAAACGCCCATATTCCAAATACTTTCTATTCAGTTTAATCCACTCCTTCTTACCTGGTATGCTGTACCAGTGGCGTAGATAGCTTTTTTCGATGGGGGGGGGGTATAACTTGGCTGCTTCACATAAAAAAGGAATATAAACATGGAACAGAGTAATTTTCTTAATTGTAACGTGATATTAAAAGATTCATGGGGGGATCAATCCCCCTGACTCCCCCCCCCCCTCTATATACGCCACTGTACTGTACATCGTGGAGACCGAGTGCTGGCACAACGTGGATTTCAGTGTTGGGTAGTAACTATTTAGTTAGTTACAAGTAACTAAGTTACTAAAAAGTTACGTTATTTGTATCATTTAGAGTAACTTAGTTACGATTTTTGCAGAAACTTGTAACTTAATTGTTATTTTGTATATCTTTTTTGTATGGGGTTAATTTACATTTTTCTTCTAATAAAAAAAGAAGAAATTAAAGGCTCGGATTGGAAAATCGCGCGGTTTTAAAACCTTCATATTTCTGTCTACTTTTTTATTTACTAAACTAATCCCTGTTTTTTTTTTTAAATAATATTTTGATGAAATTAAGGAAGAGAAAAAAGTAACTGACCCAACACTGATTGGATCCCATACTTTTGTTTTATAAGTTTAGTTTGTTTTAGGAATTGCCTTACCTATAATTCGCTAACTCGATATTTGTGAAAAAAACTAACTTCTAACTTGTTTAAAAAAAAACTTGTTTTCAGCTATAAGTCGTCTCTGAAGCAACATCTCAAGAATAAGCACGGTGTTTTCCATGAATAAAAGAAGATTCGGCATATTCTCTAAGTATTGCAATAGTCTCTCCCTGACTGTTTGGTGTTTATTTATTTTCTTCATTTGACTGTTCAATTGATAAAAGGGTGTAAGAAAGTAAATGTAGACCGTACACTGTCGATTCTGTCGAACTAATCAATTGGTTGTAACGTAGCGTAGTTTAAAAATTGAAATATCTATTACAACTAATTCATAGTAAATCCATTAATCAACTGATCAATGCATTTCTTATTTGTACAGTTGAAAGTGGTTGCGAAATATATTACTAACCTCGTTATTTGGTTTTGGGCCAACAAAGCAGTTTTTTTTTAACTTTTTTTTTGTGAAAATGGACACTTAGGGAGAGGCTATGTATAGTCTAGGAAACTTTTAGTTTAAATAATTTTTATACTCTTTTACTTTGATGATTTAATAGAATTTTTACGTATATGCATCTACACTGTAAAAAAAGTTGGTGTTTTACAACGTGCGACGATGGATATTATTCGACCAGCGTAACCCGTGGTAAAAATATATATACTTTTGTTTTTCAACCTACGTTTCCTATGAAAAAATACATGCAGTACATAAATTCTCCCGCGTCCTTTAACGTAAAATTACGTGCGGGACATAAATCAACACTCAAATTATAATATTAAATTATAATTATTTATAATAATTATTATATTATTTTTATTATTATTATTATTATTATTATTATTATTATTATAACTCAAATTACAGTATTAAATTTTATAATTTGAGTGCTGATTTACTTCCTCCACGTAATTTTACGTACCTACGACGCGGGGGAATATTTATGGCCCGCATGTATTTCTTCATGGCAGACGTAGGTTGTAAACAAAAGTATAATACGTATTATTTTTACCACGTGTCATGTGTTCAACATCGCACGATGCAAATTTACACCAACTATTTTTAAGTTCACACTGGAAATTTTAATTTGCTTTTAAAACAAAAATTTACTTTTTAAACAAATAGAGCGTCTTCTTTAACAATGTATTGAGTCGTTTTTCAGTCATCCTTTCAAATCCATATGTAACATTGCATGCAAACCCCGAGTTATTGGCTTTTTCGGACATGGTCTGAAGTTCGTGAATCGCTTTTTAAAATTTGTATAATGTAAAGAAGCTGCGCTACTAATTTCGTGAAAAAATTAAATTTTGATAAAATCCCTCTGTCAAGTACACAAGAATATTATATTTTACTAATTCCTTATGCGGTTTTTTGTTTAAAATTATTCAGTCGTGAGTTACATTATGCACCGTAAAACAAAATTTTTTTCTGAACCTATGGCATATTGGCTGTAACTCAGTTGTTTATTGCTTTTAAAAAAATTAAACTAGCTGTGAATTCGATCTCGGGTGTTCCACTGTTAAAAATGTTTACAAATTAATATACTTTTAATATACATTTTGTAAATTCATTTGCATATACCGTAAATTAAATTTAATATATTACCATATGTTTTAGAATTAATATAAAACCATATTAAAAATAATATAAGGGTATATTAATATTAATATAAGATATATTAATGTTAATAGAAAATATATTAATTTTGATATGGCTGTATATTAATTCTAAAACATAATGGTATATTAAATTCAATTTATGGTATATGCAAATGACTTTCCTTACAGTATATTCAATTTTGATCAGTTTTTTTTAACAGTGTTCCATTTAAGGGCATGTGATACTTTACTATAAGAACAAATTAATTATACCAATTATACATGATATCAATCCTTGTTCAGGATTTGACCGTTCTGAGGAGAGGGGAATAGAACGAAGTCCGAGAGGGGTGAGAAAGGAAAATACGGGGGGGGGGTAGGAAGTATCTTTTTAGTAAAGACTCGCCATTTTTAGTATTAATTGAGAATCGTTTATTCGACAGTAGGCTCAAACAAACGTAGACGTCAGAGGTTTGCGTCGCTTAAAAAGAAACTACGTGCATAAACTAAGTTGGCGTGGAAAGTTTTTGACTGGTGGGAGACAGGTAGCCCAAAGGACCATTAAGAGTATAAAGGTTGAGTGGCGAGGGGAATAACGACGTGCCACTAGGCGTGAGAGGAGGGGTGCCGGGACTAATTGGTATTCCACTAGCCCGGTCTTCCAGCGTTGCCGAGCGGTCTCCCGACTCGGGTGTTGCGCCTAATGGTATTCCACTAGGCGTGAGAGGGTGCCGGGACTAATTGGTATTCCACTAGCCCGGTCTTCCAGCGTTGCTGAGCGGTCTCCCGACTCGGGTGTTGCGCCTAATGGTATTCCACTAGGCGTGAGAGGGTGCCGGGACTAATTGGTATTCCACTAGCCCGGTCTTCCAGCGTTGCCGAGCGGTATTCCGACTCGGGTGTTGCACCTAATGGTATTCCACTAGGCGGGGTGCTGAGTCTAATGGTATTCCACTAGCTCAGCTTGTTTGCAGGGCGGTATTCCGCCCCCAAACACTCTGACGATTTCTCGTCGTGCAGGCCCTTTTATACTCTAGGGGTCCAAGGGGTTTGCGTGGTGAGAGAAAAACCCTTTTGGTGGGAGATGCGTGGAAAACACTTTCACGGTATCCGCGTTTCTCTGAGTCCCGGGAGATGCGTCGAGAACGCTTTCACGGTTTCCACGCTTCTCCGAGTCCCCATCATTCGCCGTGTTAGTAGAAATGGTCTTCGCCGCGCTGTCTGAGTATTTTGTGGCGAAGATTATTTCTACTTTTCTCTAAATTAATTCTGTTTTAACTTAACTCTAATTTTTATTTAAATTTAATTCCGAGAGAGCAATGTCGTTGGGGATTTTTGCGCCTGGGCGTATATCATACATTCATAATAATAAATATTTTTAGCTAATGAGAGTCTCATGTAGACGAAGGTTTATTGACTCTTATTACCTACAAATATTTATTATTATGAATGTATAAATGGTATAACTTATTTGCTCTGATAAAGTATTACGTGCCCTTAATTACATTTATATTTTTTTATGCTTATTTTTTGAGTACTTTGCTTCCTCATTATGATGAAGTTGATAATGAATTTGCTTCCTCATAGAGGAGCATTAACAATTTGCCTCAATACTTAAAAATATATAAAATTCTATTTTCTTGGAACAAAGAATCTTTCGATCTTATCATTCATAGATTGCTTGCGTCGAGATGAATTGACTGACCTGTAGGATTAGTGTTTTCTTTTAAACCAATATATGAAAAATGAAAAATTTTCAAAATTACGAATAATCATAATTTTATTAATATTCAATTAAAAGCACTAAACCTACTGGTCAATTGGTCGGGTCCCCTAATTAACAAATGCTTGAAGGCCGTCAAAAATTCGAAGGATTCTTCTTTTTTTAGAAATGCCAATCGGCGATCCGCATGCTCTTCAGCCTGGTTTCAATGTTGTTGATCTTTTTCTGTTTTACTTACGAGTACCAACACTAAAGGCTGGCTGAAGTACGAAAGCATTGCCCAACAAGGATATCAATCGGAACCTCCGTTTCATACAGACCAAAGTAAATGGCCTAGTTTTTGAAAAGAAATATTTATTATTGTGAGCGTAAAGTTTGATATCAATCCTTGTGCAGGATTTGATCGTGGAGGAGTAGGAGAGCAGAACGGAGTCGGAGTGGGTGAGAAAGGAAAATAGGCCGGAGGGGGGGGTAGGAAGTATCTTTTTAGTAAAGGCTCACCATTTTTGTGGAAATTAAGAAATCGTTTATTGAAAGAGAAAGAATCAGGTTTACAAAGATGGAGACGCCAGAGGTTCGCGTCGCTTGACAATGCCAAAAAGTGTGAACTAAGCTATTGTGATTAAATTAGGATCGGAGCAGGTAGCCCGAGGTCCCCAAGAGTCTTAGGTCGTGCGAAAACGGAAAGAGGGTAGGGGGGGGGGTGTAGTGGTGCCGAGCAGTATGCTACTCGGGCGTTGCGCCTAACGGTAGGCTACTAGATGTAAGGGGTGCGCCGGAGCTAATTGGTATGCCACTAGCCCGGATTTCCAGCGTTGCTGAGAGGTATGCCAACCATAGAGATATAAGAATAGAGGTAAAAAGCATAGGCTCCCCAATGCGTGGAAATGATACACTAATAGAAAGAGCAAGGAAACCAGAGGAGTTATTCCTTTCTCTCTCTAATCGCGCATTATGGTGAAAATTTGTGTAATGTGCAAAAAAGAGCAGACTCTGCTTGACAAAGCTTGCAGTTTCCATCGGTAAGTTGTGCTAAACAGATTATTTATATCTAAAAGGAATATTGTTTTTCTTAAGAATTACTTAAACAATTATATCTATGATTTATAAATTTCCATTGAATCATCCATGAGGTAGAATGAAAGGAACATATTTTAATATTGTCCATTTTTCAGATTTCCTGATGAACCTGACTTGAGACGGGTTTCTATATAGCCACTTGATTCAAAACACATGACTCCGCATGCGTGGTATTCGCCGTGTTCAGTAGAAATGGTCTTCGCCGCGCTGTCTGAGTGTTTTAAGGCGAAGATTCTTTCTACTTTTTCCTAAATTATTCTATTTTATTTTATTTCTTATTTTCTAACTGATATTTATTTAAATTTATTTCCGAGATAGCAATGTCGTTTGGATCTTTGCGCCTAGGCGTATATCAAGTTAGGGAAACAATTATTGCTGAGTGCACTTCTGAAAAACGGTGGTAATTTCTGATTTTCTTTAGGCTCCGTATACTGATGTATTTTGACGAGTTTGGTATCTACTCACGTCTCACTCTCTTCTTCATAATTCTTCATAATAGGTAATGGAATAAGACACAGAGTTTTAATCAGGTATAAGAACTGAACAACTTGACAGGCCTAGACAGAAATATAGTGAGACATATTCAAATTCAAAAGCTAAAGACTCTTTGTCTTAGTTATTATGATTGTTAGATTTACTCGTATACAATTCTTATAAACACGCTATGGTAGATTTCTCGTAAATCTCTTTCTTAGATTCGTACATATAATCACAACATTTTTTTCTAAATAAAATCTTACATTAGTAGATTATTTTTGGTTATACATATATAGAGATGTAAACTTTTTATGCATTCAAAAATGCCGAATTATGCTCCAAAATTCGAGTCTTTTATGAGGTGATTGTGCGGTGAAAATTCAGAAATTATGCAGGCATTATGCACTCAAAAATATAGTTCTATCCATTAAATTCATACTTTCAAAAATAATAAGCAATTTTGGCCCCAAATTTCTACGTAATTCGATGAGATTAAAGGGCAAACTTAATTTTAAATTTTTGATGATAGAATATCACACCGCGCTTCGCGGGCCTATATAATTGGGTACTTCACGTTACACACTCAACCAATCAGATCACGAATAAACTTCGGACACTCGACAGGTAACAGGTCATCTATTTTTACCAGGGGCGTAGCGAGCGTGTTGAGCTAGGGGGGAGGGGTGAGATTTTCTTAAATGCCGACTGAATAAGTGGGATTTGCCGACTGGGAAGATTTATTGTGTTTATATACATTAAAGAAGTATATACATGTATAAACCGTTTAGAGTTGCAGTTATTTTTCAAGAAAATGATAATAAGAACAATAATCTCAGTTGAAAATTCCTGAATAGGTGTAAATGTTCTTATGAAGGTTCCGACGAAGGTTCTGATGTATGACTCCTGTAACGAACCTGGAGACAGTGATCCTGTACAGGTTCCTGTAGAGGATTCTAACAAGATTTCTGTACGACTGACTGAAATATGTATACCATATGGAAAACTGTAAAAGATCCCATGCATGTTCCTGCAGAGGAACATGTACTTTCAAAACAATTAAAGTTAGATTTTCCTGTGTAGGATCCTTTGTAGTTTCCTTTACGATTTTTATTCACAAATTTTCCTGTATGGGATCCTTTTCAGGATCCTGTGAAATTTATTAAATAGAAATAACTCCTGGTATATAGGTTTCTATACAATAGCCTCTGAAGGTTCCTGCACATTTTTGTTCTGTTAGTTATTTCTACAGTTTCCTGTGTAGGAACCTTTGCAGGATCCTCAATCAACCCTTATTCTGCGTAAAAGATCATGTATGGGTTCCTGTATGAAGACCTATAAAGGAACCTATATATCAGGAGTTATTTCTATTTAGTAAATTTGACACGATCCTGAAAAGAATCCCATACAGGAAAATTTGTGAATAAAAATCGTAAAGGAAACTGCAAAAGATCCTACACAGGAAACTCTAACTTTAATTGTTTTGAAAGTACATGCTCTTCTGCAGGAACATGCATGGGATCCTTTACAGTTTTCCATATGGTATATTTCAGTCAGTTGCATAGGAATCTTGTTAGAATCCTGTACAAGAGTCATACATCAGAACTTTCGTGGGAACCCTCATAAGAACATTTACAGGTTCCTATATAGGAAACCATACAGAAACCTATTCAGGAATTTTCAACCGGAATAATATACATTATAATCGAATTACACGAAAATCGACTCGGCATGACGCTAGGGAGGGTGTCCCACCCTTGACACCTCCCCTTCGCTACGCCCCTGATTTTTACATTCTCGTCAGAGAATGTATTAGTTTTGTGTAAAATTTGACCCCTCCATTTTTTGTCAAATGTTGACGTTTGGACCCCCTGAACCCGAAAAACATATTTTTACGAATGTGTCTGTCTGTCTGTCTGTAGATTTTAGTTTGTGAGCACGGTAACTTTCGAAAGAATTAAGCGATTTGATTGGTCTTTGGTATACTCTTTTATTGTCCTAAAATAAAGGTCAAGTTCGTTAGCCAGTCATTTTTGATCAAAATTACAAAATTTGGATAATTTTTAAAGTTTAAAAAAATTTTTTTTTTAATTTGCAAATTCTGTGTAATGATATTCATAGTATTCAATTTTTATAAAACAAAAATTGTCAGATATATAACTTTTCAAAAATTCAAAAAAGTAAAGATAATTAAAACTGATGTGCACTGATGAGAATGTGTTCCTTAAGGTCGATAGAACCTTAAGTAAATTAGTTTTCTTCAAATAAAAATAAAGTAATTTAAGTAAAAGTATATATCAGAGATGAAGATTGGTAAGCGAATGCAAGTGCGCAAAGTGTGAGGAGAATGTGATCACAAGGCACCCCTAGTTTAAGAAAGGATTATTATTACCGTTCATTTAAGCCTGTTGCAGCATTTCACGAAAACATGTAAACAAACACAGAAAAATAGCAAAATCTGTGGAATGCCTTAAAATCCGCCATTGTGTCCACATCTTACCAATACGTGGTGTTTGAGGTCGCAAAAATGATGTGTTTGAAGTGTCGTTTTTTTTATCGACAATCTTTTGGTTGTACGACAGGGGCTATCTGCTTATTTTCTGCAAAAATAAATTTGTTTGGCTAAAAAGTGAATTTTTACAAATGAGGAGACGCGGGTTGAGGGGTGCGGGTAAACAGTACTTACATTTTGCCAAGTCCCTTTCCGAGCAAAAAAGGCACAAAACAGCTGACAGGTCCAGTAACTATATTCAAGTAACTAGCACATGTGTAGTACGCGATTTCTCAAACTTCTTTTTTTACACGATTTTCTTAAGTGCTCAGGCTTTGAAGTGCATAGCGAACTTCAGAAAATTTTTCTGAGTGAGTGAAGCACCCTTGGAGTGAAGTTTTGTGCCTTTTTTACTCGGGCAGAGACTTGGCAAAATGTAAGTACTGTTTACCCGCACCCCTCAACCCGCGTCACCTCACTTGTAAAAATTCACTTTTTAGCCAAACAAATTTCTTTTTGCAGAAAATAAGCAGATAGCCCTGTCGTACAACCAAAAGATTGTCGATAAAAAAAACGACACTTCAAACACATCATTTTTGCGACTTCAAACACCGCGTATTGGTAAGATGTGGACAAAATGGCGGATTTGAGTAAAGTCTACATTAATTTTTAGTGGTTTGAAAATGCTCCAACACCGTTAAATGCTTTCAAAGTCGGCATTTTGAAAAGATTTTTAATGAATTTTAAGGGAATTTAAGATTTCATGGAATTTCAAAAGAATTTTAAGACACCTAATGGAATTTCAGGAATTTCAACAGATTTTATAAAATACTGAGGAGCTTAAAAAAATTTGAAAGAGTTGAAAAAGATATTACGAAATTTTCATAAATTTGAAAAGTTGTTGTGAAATTTTGAATTATTTGAAATGACTTTTAAGGAGTTTTAAAGTAATTATCCATAACTTAAAAATACTTTAAATTAGTTAAAATTCCATTAATAATTATAATTATTAATTATTATGCGCAAAAGACGCACAAATTCAAAACAAGAATTAAATGCATTTTTAAAATTAAATATAAATAATTATGAAACTGCTCTCGAAATAAGTGATTTATGTGCTTAAAATGGCGATTTATGCGCACAAATCGCAAAATAAGCAATTTATGCACCGAAATAGACGACTTTATGCGCATAATTGAAAAACTCGAATTATGCGGCAATCGGCTTCTGATCATGCGAAATTATTCGGCCTTAAAATTGGATCTGATAGTCCCAAAATATGATAAACAATTGATGTTTACTTATTCCTATCACTTTTGGAAAATTATGCGATTATGCGCTTGCATAAAGTTCACATCCCTACTTATATACGGAGAAAATGCTACACTAACCATTACTTTAGGATACACTACTCATTCGTGTGGCCGAAAACAAAAGGATTGAGTAGTGAATTCAACTTTTTTTTTCGGCCACACGACTGAGAAGTGAATCCTAGAGTAATGGTTAGTGAAGCGTTTTCTCTTTGTCATTTTCCTTTACCATTTCCTTTATCATTGCCCTTTACCATTTCTTTTGCCACTTCCCTTTACCATTACCTTTGCCATTTCCCTTCACAATAATTTTCTTTTACAATCATTTTCATTTAGAATGTGAAGAGCCATAGTTTATAGGTTTTTTTAAAATGAGGTCTACAACTTTTGTTTGAAACATTTTTTAAAATTTTGCATATTAAGGGCATGTATTACTTACCCGATCCCTACCTTACCGACATTTTTTTCTCTGTAATGCTACGTCTACATTTATTGAGATACCATATTAAACATTTCTATATTTGAAGCTAAAGCCTTGAGGTACGTTTTTCTGGTCCTAAATATTGACATTAAAAAAAAAAAATTATGTTTGAAAAATTTTTTTTTATTTTTACAAAAATTTAAGACCAGACAAACATACATTAGCATATTTTCTTTAATTTTATAAATTTTCAATTTGATATCTTTATAAATGTAAACGTAGCGTTACAGAGAAAAAATGTCGGTAAGGTAGGGATCGGGTAAGTAATATATGCCCTTAACTGATCCTGCTTTACTATAAGAGCAATTTAGTTCACACAACTTTGGCTCTTAATAATAAATAGTTTAAGCTAATACTAGGCCATTTGCATCCGTCTGTACGAAACCGAAGTAAATGGTTTAGTTTTAGGAAAAATCTATAATATTTCAATTTTAAAAAATAGAAAAAATAATCTATGTATAGCATAATATTTTGTATACTGTAGTTTAAAAATCTATAAGATAAATATAATATATTATTAAAAATATAATATAATATAAATGTAAATATATTATATTATATTCATGTTGTTATTTTCATGTTATTATCACAATATTTCAAAATATTGTACCGTTTTGTACTGTACTGCCCTATACTATACTGGACGACTATTGACAAAACCAAAAAAAAATAACGCGACGCACCACGTCAGCTATATACGTATGCAAATTTAGCAAAAAGTTCTTAAAATCTTTAAACTAACACAATTCTGTTAATTCTCTTCGAATTTGATTCAAGCATAGTTCATTCGACGCAGAATTAAATTTACTTTCCAAATATTGTGTTGAAAAAAATCTTCAAAATCGAATAATATCGTAAATATATCGTCAAAGTTGGACAAATGGAAAAAAATCGCAAATACTTTCAACTACAGTCTCGTCCGTTTATATTTCAACAAAATAAGAAACACACAGTCCGAAAGGTCGAGGGACGAATCCAGAAAATATTTTTGGGTGGAGTCCGAATTTCAAAGTCAAGATAAACCTTTCACAATTTATGAAACACGTTCCAAATTTTTTATGAAGTCCGATATTTTTTGGAGGGGGGGGGGTCGAACACCCAGAACACCTCCCCTGAATCCGCCCCTTGAAAGGCCAGTTTTTCCTTTTTAAACGAAAAAAGTATTCAAATTGGATAAAAATTGAAGTTGTGATTAATTGTTCTTATAAAACTCCCAAAAAACGTTTTTTGACCAAAAATTGAAATTTTGGGAGTGTATGGGAATTTTCTCCCATACAGTTTTTCTTACTTTTACTAGATTTATAACTTGCGCTAGGTCTCCATAAAAGTGTCTCAACATTTTTTTTTCTAACAGTAATTTTTTACAATTAAAATGAAAACTACTTACACTCGACCTTCTTAAATCTAACCTTCCCAAATCTAACAATCTCCCAAATCTAGCTGCATTCCTCTCTTAAATCTACCCAGCATCTACCTCAAATCTTACTTGATACCATTGCACATGCGTTATGCTCGGGCATTTGATTGGTTGCTAGTCGTGCTCAATTTAAAATGCTAAAAATATTTATTAATTTGCAATACGTTTTCGCAATTGATGTGATTATTAAGAAAAAAAATTTCATTAGATTTGGGAGAGTCGAGTTTACCCTATAAAAAATAGAACAGAGAGAATTTGTAATTCTTTTAAAATACACTCGACTCTCTCAAAAATGAACAAATCCTAAAGAGAGGCTCTTCCAGAGATGAACAAATTCCTTCTCTCTATAGTCACATCAACTACGCATGCGTATTGTATATAAAATAATATTTTTAGCATTTTAATCTGCGCATCAATACTAACCAATCAGATGCGGAGCGCAACGCATGCGCAGTGGTATTAAGTGCTTATTGTGAAAGATGCTGGATGCTTATCTTTGGGAGAGGAATGCATTCATCTTTGAGGATTTTATCATTAAGAGAATCAAGTGTAATTTTTAGTGTATTTATTTATTAAAAAAATTTTTTTTATTTGTATTTTACGTTATTTGGCTAAAAATTTGAATTTTCGATTTTTCAAGAAGACTCAAAAAGTTGTTATTCCAATCTTGTATAGAGAGCGTCCCGAATGCAACGTTTTTCTTTCCTTCAATTTTTTTTTCATATCGCAATTTCAATTAGAATTTTTTTTTTATCGCAAAAAGTCATAAAAATTTCTTTTTCAACTCTCTGAGTACTATGAAGATCAATAATAATCAATATTAGCGCGTTAAACATGTTATTTAATTATATCCGTCTCTGTACACACAAAAAATGTTCTCGACTTCTCTATCTTTTGCGTGACCTCGAAGCGCATGAAATTTTCTCCAGAGCGAAGGGTAGGAGCACCCTTGCGCCTGACTGGCGGCGGTGGCGGCGCGCGGTCCACAGCTTTAGCTTCATCTCTAACTCGCTCGCGCTGCTGTTTTACTGATTACACTGGCATCCTTTGATTCTCATTTCTTCCTGTCTACTCCTATTTTGTCCTGGTATAGGTATACACCGTAACACCGTAATACCCAGTAATACACCTTCTTATATATAAACACACACTCCCCTTTCCTATTTCTGTTTTTGCTCCTGTTCCTGCTCTGCTTCTGCTCTGCTCCTGCATCTCCAGTGGCGCAGCGTTTGGACAAAATCGAAAGCAGAGCCTGCGCCGGAACCCAGAAGATCCCTCTTAGTAGTTGCCCAGTCGTTGCTACGGGCGTAGTATCTGATAATAGTACCGATAGTAACAGGATGTTGTATGTTAACACGACTTCGTCTTCGGTGTGATTGTAACATCAGGAAAGGTCAGAGGCCGCTTGGGGTTAAATTGCAAGTTGTGGCCCGTCGGTCTTATTACTTACCGAAAAAACAAGTGCTGCCAGGGGGGTGGTGAAAACCGCGAAAAGGGGTGACGGATGTGAAGTGTGTTTCATCGGTGTGTTGGTTATATTCATTGGTATTGTAACGGTTCAAGTGCAGTGCAATGAGGATGCGGGGGCGGATTTTCTGCAAATCCTGGCCCGGTGTGGACGAAAGGTGAGATTCTTTATCTTTGTATAAGTAAAATGGAAAGGATGTATGACGTCCCTTTTCAGTTTCTCGTTGAGTATGAATTTTTCAATTTTTGACATACATGCGTCAGTGGTTGGGGTTCAGTGCTGGCGGAGATTACACTGGTGGAGTGTAATTAATGTGGAAATTGACGCCCCTTATTTTTGCAAAGAAATACTGTAGGTATAAATATTGACGCGACTGGATCGTGGTGGCTGATCTTTCTGGTTCTGTTTCGTAGAAAATCGAGGGAGAGTATAGTATTATTTACGTGAGAGAGAGAGAGAAAAGATTTATTTATTTAGGTCGATCACTCGAGATGGGGAGAGGAGATCATTCGGAGGGTGTCTTCGCCACTAATCAAATTTCTCATTATTTTACTCTTCCACTAATTTACAGTCGCACGTGCTTTTTACAAGATAGGGATTTAGTGTTTATTCTGATATCAATTGTTATACTAGTGATTAATAGGAGCAGGAGTATAATGAACCTTGTTAGAAGTAAATATACAGAACAATGGATAGAAAAGAATAGAGATTTTCTATCCCTTCCATGTGTACAATTTGTATCCATCAAACGCTATTTTTTTCTATCTTTATGTGTATTCATCGTTTTGCTCTAGGCTCTATCTTTTCCTATCTTTTTCTATCCATCCCAAAAAATTTCTATCCATTTTCTCCATCTTTTTCTATCTTTCAGTCTATGTCTTCCAAAAAAATTTGAATATCTTTCTATCTCACATTTTCAATCTTTTTCTATCCTTAGTTTTAAACTTATTAATTTTCATATTTTGAAAATGCATAATTATATTTTAAATACAATATTTTATACACAAATATTATTCTAATCTTACCACTAACAAATTTAACATTGAAAAATTCACATATTCTATAGGGGCGCAAACCTTCGCGTATAAAGTTCGCTGTCCAATGTTTAGTGCACTGAGCTAACGAAGGATTTAGGTGTTGTGTTGTAAAAACCAGAAGCATTCATCTAAGCGAGCTTTATCCCAATCTATCACTTGTCTATCTAACTCTATCCCTTTTAACCTCTTTGTCAGTATAATCACTAACCTATCTCTATCAGACGACTTTTGTCTCTAACTTGTCATATTCCTTGTTTAGTAAGTCTTTATTTTTTTATTTTCCTGCACTAATTTGATAATCCAAATTAAATAGTATATTAAGTGACAAGGGACGAAAGGCGACAATTAAACGAGTGAAATTGTCGCCTTTCCCCATGTCACGTATACTATTTTTCATAACATCAATTAAAAATTCGACTTTCGATGTCTTCTGTTCAGTTAAGGAGGATTTTATCAAAACTCAAAATGTCTAATTTTGGCGAAAATTGATTTTTTTCAAATTTCTAGTACCTCTGGCACATCTTCGCATGTCCCAAACTTTTGGCGGAACAAAAGTTATTTTATCCACGTTAAAAATAATGAAAGGACAATTTAAAATTTTTACACTTTCACAAAAATTAACATTTCCAAAATATTTATGTCGATAAATTGTTTATACATTATGTTGGAAATTCGGTATTCATGAGCATCGATCAACACTAGCCTAATAATTGATATTCCCGTATCAGATTAAGCTAAACCTCAAAGGGGGCTCACTGCAGTTTTTGCTTTCTCATGAAAATTTCTAAAAAGTGGACATGTTGAGTTTTGATAGAATCCTCCTCAGTTGTTTTTTACTTTCAACTCTAGGGTTGAAACTCTTCTTTCAATCCGCTATAAAGACATCGAAAGTCAAATTTTCAATTTTGATATTATGGATAGATGTGGATAGAAGAATAATGATTGAAAAGAATGGGGTTTTGGTAGTATAAATTGAGATAGATAAAAAGAGTATTAAAGTGATCCAACAAAAATAGATATAGATAGAAAGATAAAGATTGAAATGGATAGACATGATAGTATACTTCAAGAGAGTTAGAGAAGGATTGAAATTATTATGTGTGGATAGACGTGGATATGGAGGTAAACGTTGAAATGGATAGACTTGATAGTATGTTACAAAAAAGGATAGAAAAAGATTGAGATGATTAGATTAAGGATAGACATGAATAGAAAGGATTGGAATGGATACACTTAGTAGTAAATTTAAAGAGAGATAGGAAAGGATTGAAATGATTATACAAGGATAGATATAGATAGATTAGTAGAGATTGAAAAGGATAAGCGTGTAAAAGACATAAGTAAGGATTCAAATGATTAGACCAGGGACTTACATGGATAGGAATTGAAAAAGATATGCTCTGCTATAGATTGCGAAAGGGATAGAAAAGCATTAGTGTGGATAGGTGGAGAATAAAGAAAGATTTGCGTGGATAGATGAAGGATAGGAAATTATTGACGAAGATAGACGAAGGATACAAAAAGATAGAAATATTGAGATTCAAAAGGAAAGAGATTATTGTAGATTAGAAAAGAGAGAAATAGAATAGCATGGATAGGGATGGATACGTTTGGATTTATTTTTTCCTTCTATTTCAATCTTGAAGATTAAGAAAGATTCTAATAGATAGACTTTATATTTTTTTACTTTCAACAGCGGGGGGGGGGGATGTGACGAAATAAAATGTGGAACTCACTTTCTCTATTCTTCTCTCCCTTTGCTTTGGGACCGTCCTTAAATTACTTAAGACTGTTTTCTGGAATTTTGACCCACGTACTCCCCTCTGTAAGGGTCCGTAAGTTTTGATACCCCCCACCTCTCCCTTATCTTACGTAATTTTTTTTTAAATAAATTTTTTCTTAATGTTGTCGTGTGTGAGACAATATAAAAACGTCGACTCTTTTCAAACGAACACTTTTTACTATAAAGGAGAGATTAAAACAGTACATGAAATATAACATTTTGATATTTTTTTTAAATACCTCTTATATATAAATTTGATTTGATTTTCATTGATTTTCAAAAAGGAAAAATCTTACGTAAGACAGTTTTTCGACCACGTACCCCCCACGTAAGGTCAGCATAGAAAAATGCTTAACCCCTCCCCCCCCATCTAAAAACCTTACGTAATTTAAGGACAGCCCCTTTGACCATGGGGAAGAAAATGCAACTATATACATATTTATAAACCATTAGCAGAGAGTGAAGTTTAATCAGGCTCGATGAGTGCTCTCCTCCATCTAGTACCTATTTATTGCTGCGCATTGATCAATAAGTTAAATGCCACTTGCCCACTTGACAGCATATCGCAAATACCTCAACCCGTGTCGAAATATAGGCCCTACTTTGACGGTCTAAGTGGAAATATTGCTTCTACTTTGCGGCTTCTTATTGTACTAGCTTCTTCTTAGCCTCCTCTAAAGACATTTTCATTCTACTTTGCTTCTAAATAATTTTCAGCCCCTACATTGAAGAAATTCTTGAGTTTTAATAGCGTCTTCTTTAAACCTACATAATTTCTGCAGAATTTTTAAGTGAACTCTTTTATAAGGCTCCGTAATTTTTAAAATATTTTTAACACCTCTTTAGACACTTTTTAATCTCTAAATTTCAAAAATAATTTTTCTATCTCATCTCTAAACACTTTTTAATCTCTATAAATAGCAACATTTTTTTTAGTAAAATAATATATCATTACTAAAAACTAATGGATTGTTTAAGATTATTGTCAAGGCAATATACTTTTATCAGTTAAGGGGGTATCCTCCTATAAATCGATCGAAAAATCGATTTTTTTTATTGCATGAATCGAAAGTACAACATTTCAAGAATACCCTGTACAAATTTTAGAATGAAATTCGAAACGGTTTGGCTTCTGGAGCTATTTTCGCAAAAAGTCTTAAAAGAGCACCGAGGCGAAAGCTCGACTAAAGAAGCTCGATTGGCGAAAAAAATTAAAGAATACATTAAAAAAGGTGAAGAAGGAGACCTTTTTTATAGGGGCAGGCATAGCTGATTAGTGTCGAATTGAATAAATAGCTGTAAGTAGAGAAAAAATCCAATATTCCGTCAACTTCAATCGCGTTTTTCTCGAAAAGTGATTTTTCCGAATTTGCGTACACGATTACTCAGTGAGTTTTCAAGCTAAAAAAATTAAAAAAAAAACCATTTTAAAAGGAATTAAATTCTCTAGTCTGTAAACCTCTCGGATTTTATTTAAAAAATTTATTTATCCACTTATTTGCAAAAATAAAAAAAATTTACTCAAAAATTTGTTCAAATGTCCGTCATTTTGTTAAAAAATTGTATTATATATGAAACTGAGGTTTAGAGACTAGGTATTAGTGTTATAAAGCTAAAAAAATATGGGTCCCATTTTTCAGACAAACCTAGCAAGCGTGAGAATGTACGCAAATTCATGCCAAGAAAAAAAACATCACAACTTCAACAGGACACCAGTAGAGTATTTATTACAGCAAATTATTTAATAAATAACATTTTTTTTACTTCTTCGAATTGTTAATAAAACGCTCTCAAAATTTCAATAAAAAATATCTTATAGTTAAAAAAAAAAAATTCCTAAAGTTCACGTTCATTTTTCGCCGTTTATATGAAGATACCCCCTTAATCTATATAATTATGATTTGAATGTTTTGTAGGAATATCATTACTCAAAAGTTCGTATTATTTAATTGAAAATTGAATAATTAGGAATAGAAGTGTACACAATATTTTAAAAAGATTTATTATTCTGTACGTTTTGTACATATTTCAATAACATTTTGCATCTTTATTCAACAACAAACAGTAATTTTAATTTTAAGTTGCATAAAAGAGGATTTGTTAACGAATGAAAAAACCAAAAGTATTTAGTATCCTCATGCATTCAATAAATAGCACACATTGTTTTGAATGCTTATTTCAATTCTTATTTTTTTTTAAAATTGAAAAAAAAATCTTCGAATACCTATTTTTTTTCGATAAAGAACCAGTAAACAGAGTTTTAGCTGAATCATCAAAAATGTGTCGGTCAATTCTCTGTACGGTTTGTAAAAGAACGTCCCACATCAATCTCACATATAGAAATAATCCGATGACATTAAACGAAGTAATTTGCTCTTGAACAGGAGATCACAACCACGGCCTTTAGCTTTTCTCGTATTGGTTACTTGTACCATACTCGGATCGATATCAGCGCGAGGGGAGTAACCAGCATCTGCACTCTGAGCCTTATTCGCCCTTTTATACAATCTACAATTCTACACGTTACTGTTTGATATGTTACTATGTTCTCATACTCTACAACCCTCCCCCCCCCCCCTCTTCACAATATTTTTCTCATTTTATCCTCTAACTCCACACATACCTCCAGACAAAATGAAGGTTCGGTGCCATGAAATGACTTCGACACACAACAAAGTAAGAGATCTTCCATAAACCACGTGGTTTTTTTAAGGGTGAGGGAGGGAGTTGATGAATGGCCAAGTTGGTGCACATGTGGGAGGTCTATCAAACGCTATCTTTTTCTATCTTTGTGTGTATCCATCGTTTTCACTAGGTTCTACCTTTTCCTATCTTCTTCTGTCCATCTTAAAATATTTCTATCCATTTTTTCTATCCTTTAGTCTATGACTTTCAAAAAAATTGTATATCTTTCTATTTCCCACTTTCTATCTTTTTCTATCCTTAGTTTTAAACTTATTATTTTTTATATTTTTAAAATGCTTTTCAATGTTTAATGCACTGAGCTAACTGAGGATTTAGGTGTTGTATTGGAAAAACAGTATCATTCATCCAAAATAGCTCTATCCCAATCAATCCCTTGTTTAAGTAATCTCTATGTTTTTCAATCTCTTTGTTAAGTCAATAACTTTATATCTTAAATCTCATTTATTTCTCGTCTATCCATCTCTATCCTTTTTAATCTCTGTCAGTATAATCACTAACCTATATTGAAATGGATAGACTTGATAATATACTTCAAGAGCGATAGAGAAGGATTGAAATTATTATACGCAAATATTTGTGGATATAAAGAGGTATGGGTTGAAAAGAATAGATATAGTAGATTCAAAAAATAATAATAAAGGATTGAGATGATTATACAGTACAACCTTCATAAGAGAATCACTACGGACGGATAGGGGTAATAATTCCGAGAAATAGGGGGCCTCCACTTCTGGGCTTCGAGCTCGGAAATTGTGCGTGTGTGCAAAATGAGTGTTTGGGTACGCAACCTCTATAGAAGAACCCGCGGCCGGCGGCGATTACATATAAAATGTATTTACATGTAAAAGTGGAGATAAATACAATATGTAGATATAAAAATATGTGCATATTATATTTAAATTTAAACTGAAATTATAATTTTGTTTTCTTAAAACTTTTCGTAAAGCTTTATTTTTATAAAACTTTTAAGAAAACCGATTATATATGTAAATACACAAATTATTGTATGAAAATTAGAAAAATAATTTTAATAAAAGCAGTTTCAGTGAGAAAAAATTGAAATTAAACTGCGCTCGGCTGCGTCTCTCGTATAGAGGTTTTGTGCCCAATTATCGAGGTCGCGTGAGTAAGGTTTGTAGTGGGGGAAGCTTCCGAGCTCATCAAGGCCATTGCCTCTCTTATGAAGGGTCCTACTATGGAGATTGTACTGTATTAAGGATAGACACGGATAGAAAAAATAGTATTGATTGAAATAAATTGGTAATACACTTCAAGAGAGACAGAAAGGAATTGAAAACACTATACAAGGATAGAGATGGATATTGATAAAGATTGAAATTGATAGACTTGGTAGTACACTTGAAGAGAGATAGAGAATGATTGAAATTATTATACATGGATAAATGTGGATATAAAGGTATGGATTGAAAAGGATAGGTTTCCCAGTAAATTGTAAACAGGATAGAAATATAGTGATTGAAACGGATAGTCCTGGTAATACACTTCAAGAGAGATAGGAAAAAATTGAAAAGACGACCGCTCTATCCCAATCTATCCCTTGTCTATCTAACTCTATCCTTTTCAATCTCTTTGTGAACCCGTTGTGGTCACACCTCCGAATTATAACGTGTTGTTCATAAGGGGTCAGGTGGACCCCACGTGGAAAAACTGTTACCATTTCCTTCTACTTAATATGTCGACTTTAACTTTCTACCGAACTTAGTTTAAGGTCTTTTTTTTAAGACCCAACAGTTTTCTTGCTTTTTAAATATTTTTTTTATAATGAAAAAATACAAAGAAAAAATTTATCAAAATGTTAACTTTTTCACATAAAAACTCATAAAAAATTCAATTTTTCATATAAAATGTAAATATTTTGGTTTTGTACTTGTGAGATTGTATACTTGTAAGAAAAAGTTTCGCATTTATTGACTCACATTTTTCTTCAAAAAATATTAATTAAATAAACCTGATTTTTGTTTTATTTTCGTTTTACATTTGAAAAATCACGTCACACCTAAGAGTAGGGGGAAGTAGTTTACGAGAATACCACGGTAGACCACATCGGTGGTGAGGGGGTTCAAAAAGTGGCTAAAATTGGGCCACGAGGTTTATAGAAGACCCGTAAACTCCTTAAGATAATGTTGCTTATAGTATATTGTCATGATATCAACATCTCGTAGCCACAATTTTTGGTTTTATTCAATTTCCGGCTGAAGACAAACGAGAAAAAAGGTTTGCTTTAAAATTAATAGATTCATAATTAAACTAAAAAAAGACTTACGTAACAGATTAAAAATGCAGTTTTCAAAATAAATTTTACAGCTCACACACGAGGTATATTGTGCTATAATTTTAAATGAAAAGTAACATTCCTTTGAATATATTTCACCCAATCAACACTGCTGTTTTCAAAGGATTATATGCTCTCATAAAATTCACTATTTTTATAAACGACATAATACACCAGGACCAAAAATGTTTTAAATTTTTGACTTCATACTTCTAGAACCTCCTCGCCCCCAGGGTTTGCCATTCAAAAAAAAATTAATTGCAGAACTGGAGATAAGAGATTGGAGTTGATTAACAGTATAATAAGAACAGGTTAAAGCGTTTTTAATACGTATAATAATATTATAATAAATATTATATCTATAATACATTTTAAATATTTTTAATAAATGTTTTAAATGTTTGAACAATATATTTATTTCATTAACTTAGTTTGACTGAATATGTCTTAGTCTTTTAATTTAAGAAAATTAATTCTAAGTAATATGTATAATTAATCTTGATAAAACTGTATATGTGATGGGAAAATTTCTCCGTAAAATGTTTGCGTCTCATAAATTATACCTCGCATTTTTGAATACGCTATTAATTTTCATTAGGCTTTAATTATAGCGCCGATTGAACCCGTTTGACCTCTATGTAATCTCACCTGTTGATATTGTCAAAATAATGAGAAAAATTAAAGTAATAACTATTTCTATAGAATATTCCATAAGAATAACCAATATCAAAAAACTAGAATAACCATCAAATGTCGAATCTCGTATGCTTGTATATTGACTATATTCTTATCCAAATGTATCCATCCCTAGCCATGCCAATCTATTTCTATCTCTTTTTTAATCTACAAGAAACTCTTTCCTTTTCAATCTCAATATGTATTTCAATCTTTCTGTATCCTTCATCTATCTTCGCCAATAATTTCCTATCCTCCATCTATCCACGCTAATCTTTCTTTATTCTCCGTCTATCCCCACCAATCTTTTTATATCCCTTTCGCAATCTATTGCAGCGCATATCTTTTTCAATTCCTACATTCCTATCCATGTCTGTCCCTGGTCTAATCATTTGAATCCTCACTTATGTCTTTTACACGCTTATCCTTTTCAATCTCTACTAATCTATCCACATCTATCCTTGTATGTATAATCATTTCAATCCTTTTCTATCTCTCTTTAAATTTACTACTAAGTGTATCCATTCCAATCCTTTCTATTCATGTCTATCCTTAATCTATTCATCTCAATCTTTTTCTATCCTTTTTTGTAATATACTATCAAGTCTATCCATTTCAACGTTTACCTCCATATCCACGTCTATCCACACATAATAATTTCAATCCTTCTCTAACTCTCTTGAAGTATACTATCATGTCTATCCATTTCAATCTTTATCTTTCTATCCATATCTATCTTTGTTGAATCACTTTAATACTCTTTTTATCTATCTCAATTTATACTACCAAAACCCCATTCTTTTCCATCATTATTCTTTTATCCACATCTATCCTCGTATAATCATTTTAATCTGTTTATACCATCCTGCTAGAAGTAAACGGATTCAAACGGATAGAAAGTTTTTATCTGTTTGATTGTAAACTTTGGATCCTTTTCAATCATGTTCTATTCTCTGTTAGATTTTTAAATCTTTATGCGTTTGAATCATTTTTTCGATACGTGAAGTGGAATATAACATGCCCTTATCCGGTTGAATCCAAACTTTTTTTATCCTTATCTATCCATGAAATAGTATCGTATTTATCCGTTCTAATCCGTCTTCATTGAAAAATATTCTATCCTTATGTATCCTTCTTAATCCAAATGAAATTAATACATCCATATCTATCCTTTTAAATCCGTCGTCAAAGTAAAAATATGCTATTAATATAATATTTTGTGTAAAACGGATTAAAGAGGATAGACAATGATTCAAACGGATACATTTTTAATCCGTGATAGGAGACAGGATCAAATCTCAGTAATTCGTGAATAGATAAGGATTAAGTCAAGGATAAAATATGAAGGATTGAAACGAATGAGTATATAAATGGATATTAATACATAAATCGGATTAAAACGGATATATAGTGACACCGGGTAAGATTATAATTCAAACGGATAGACGGATAGCCAACGGATACAAACTGATCGCCGTGTATTAAAAAGTATTCAAAAGGATACTTATGGATAGATGACGGATTAAGATGGATGAAGTTTCAATCCGTTTACTTTCAGCAGGGAACGAGATGTTCGGTACGAGAGGTACGGCCGCAGCGATGGCAGCGGCGCAGCAGTGAATTGATAGCGTCGTCATCGCCGTCAACGTGGACGTAGTCCTTGACTCCTTGTTAGTTGAATTCTATTTATAGAATCGAGGACCTATATATAGACCGACGGGGCTATGCATAGCTTTACCCAGCTTTATACCTCTGTTAGTGCGTCGATGGGGAGATGGGAGTTGTGCAGGTTCAATGAAACTAGGCCATCATCCCCTCCAGATACCCTTACTGCATCCCTTACTTGAAAATACATTTCCCATTCAGAATTCAGACATTAGGACACGTCTCTACTGCATTCACTTTCCCGCATTTCAAATTTCACTCATATTTTCCCATCAAAGTCATATTAAAATTTCAATTTTATTTGCTCTTAAAAAGGAAATATGGGATTAATCCCACGAAATTTCCTGATTTTTATTCTTTAAGGTTCTTCCAAAGTGGAATTATGGAATCGGCATCTTTAAATTATGGTACATTACGGTACAGGCTTACAAGACGGATGCGCGGCGCGAAATTCAAATTTACATATTACCAAGTACTTGAATTTTTAATGTTTTTTATAAATAATATGTTAATAACATTTTTTAAATAAATTAATTCAATAATATTATGCTTGAATAAAATTTTATTATTCTATTATTCCTTTAAAAGAATAATCTTTTATAAAACAATAAATTTTATAAATATAATTTTGTAATATTTTACTTTAATTTTATTTTATTTTATAATACCTATAATCTTATAATTTTATAAAGCAACAAATTTTCCAGAAATGAAAGCGGAAGATGATAGGATGCGAAAATGCGGGAAATTTAAAACCCATAATGAACCGAACCATTTCATTCGTTGATTCACTTGGATTCAATTAAAATTAATTGATCAAGCAAGCTTTATATAGGGTAAAAAATAATTCTCATTAGCTATTCTGTCTTCGTCATTATTTTGCTTAAAAAAAAAAAAAATAAAAAACATAAACATCGTAAAATTATGGTCAGCGTTGCCAGAACGTAAATAAACATAAAAAAAAAGGTAAAAAAATAATAAACAAATATAAACTTACATAAATATAAAGAACGTATATAAATACAAATATAAATATAAAGTAAAACGATAATTATTGGTAGCTTAAATAATATAAATTGAAAAATAGTTTAGAGAAATAATATATAGTCAGAAATTATATTGCCTTTTGTAAATTTAACATTCTTTTCTAAGAATCAATAAAACATTCACTATAATTTTCTCCAATATTACACTCAGAGAAAAAGTTTGTGTAAATCAAATAAACGTATATTTGCCTCAGAGCCAACTAAAAAATATCTTTAAATGAAATAAAATTTATTTGATTCAAAGATATTTTTTCTTTGAATTAAAAAAACAATTTCTTTGAATCAAATAAATTTTATTTAATTCAAAGCTATTTTTTAGTTGGCTCTGAGGCAATTATACGTTTATTTGATTGAAACAAACTTTTTTCCTTGGTATGTCAGTAACATCACAGTTTAATATGCAAAATAATAATTTCTAAAAAACTGACATTATATCCTCGCTTTCCTATTGGTTTTAGTAAAAATTAATATTATAATACTACATTCTACAATGAAAAGTTTCTCCGTGTAGTAACAAAAATTTATCGCTATTGAATATTTTATTTATCTTCAGTCATAGTTTTCTATCTAGAAATAAAATTAATTTATTATCAGGCATATAACATTCAGATAACATTAATGAACGTGATATATTTTATTTCATAGGATAAGTTTTTTTTTATCAATTATACTCAAAAATCTAAAAATGAAATTACTCATCAATGAACCATAATTGACATAATAATAAAACTAATAAATATAAACTATAAATATAATTATTAATATAATTATAAATTGTACTTAAATAATAGTATTTGATGAGGTTTCGTAGCATTATAAGTACATATTACATATTATTAAGAAATGTAAGAACAGAATTGTTTATCGCTGATTTCAAGTATTCTGAGATATTTAATTCTTATTATGAATTAAATTTATTTGTTTATGAACTAGCAAGAAACAATAAGACAGTTTCACATTGTCATAGCAGTTATAACATATGAGTGAGTAAAAATGGGAAGGAAGTTTATTAAAAAACTACCTACGGCTACCAAGTCGTTAATAAACTATGTATATAAAAGGTAGTCGGAATAGAATAATTGCATGTAAAAAAAAAAATAGAAGAGAAAATAACCAAAAGAATACAATACATGTGAAATTGTGAAGTGATGTTCTTGAAAGGAATGCAAGAGGAAAAGAAGGAAAAGAAGGCCAGACTCAAGCCTAGAAGAAGTACCATTCTAACGTAAGAGCAAGTAAGAGACATCATTGACAAAAATAGAAAATATATACCTGAAAAACTGGGAATTTAAATAAAAAGAAATCTACTTTATAACAATAATAAATATTTTTTCCGAAAACTACCCGTACAGAATTTTTGATGGATTTCTAATGGGGTTCAGACAGGGTCCCGGTTAGTTTTCCCCACTTCTGATGTGGCTATAGTCAGGTTAACTGGCAAGGCCCAAACAAGGCTTGTAACTCTTAGGCAGAATATTGCTACTTAAGGAAAACTAACCAGGGCCTTGTCAGTTTTACCATAAAATTCCCTAGTAAATACCCCACCTAAGAAAAACAGGTCAATACCCTATCAGGATTAAAAAACCATTCCGCGGAATCATTATTCACAATATTTGATTATTATACTATTTAATTTTCTGATAACAAAAGTCTTATTCTAAAAAGAGGTATTAATTATAAAATATAATAATATTAAATATAAAATTTGATTTTATTAATTAAGAATATGGGTTATTCGTTCAAATTTCATGGATTTATTTATAAATAATCAATATTTATAAATTTTAACGCTTATATCCTATTAGAAAAAAGTCACGGCCTGAAATCTCGAATTGAACAAAGTCGAATTTCGAAAAGTCTCCAATTTGTCTCGAAAAGTAGCGAAATAAGAAAAAAAGCATTGAGCATATTGAATGTAGAAAAGAACATAGAACATAGAAACGGTAGTGCAACGACGGCCACGTAGCGGCCGGCAGTAGCACTAGTAACAAATAAAATTTCGTACGCAACGCGGGGGGAATCGAACGTGGGGGATCTAGTATCTACGGGACACGAGTCCAGCTACCTAATCATTACCCTACGCTCTCAGATGATGGTAACACATTTTTTCCACGGTATACTGAACCTTCTTCTGCGCAATCGCGTGGCGCATTAATAATGTGGATTATAAGAAAATCTTTCTTTGATTCAAATAAATAATTTGTTTGTTTCAAATTACAGACTCTAAAGAAATTATTTCTTTCATTTAAACTAATAACTTTTTTTGAATTAAAAGTGAAAGAGACTACATGACGTAATTTATTAAAATCAAAGAAATTTTCTTTTAACATAAAAATATTTGTGTGTTGAATCAAAACAACGTAGTCAAACAATTGTTTTCTTTAATTTAATAAGAACTTTTTTCTAGGTGAAGATTTTCTAAAGGTTTTTTAAAAGATTTCAAGTGATTTTAAGGAATTTAAGGGGATTTCAAGAAATTTTAAGAGATTTATACCTAAACTTTTTTTTTCATACCCAAAGTTCTTTTTTTGCACAAATTGCTTTCTAAACACATCTAGAATGTGTGGGTGTGAAAGGATTTTTGGCAATTTGGATTCGTTACGAAGTGGAAAAGATTTTTATTTCATTCATACCCAAGCTTTCAAACGCGTTTTTTCTTAAAACGTCATTTTTCACATCGGTCAACACGATATCTCAAAAACTAATCGACCGATTAACCTCAAATTTTTATAATATACTCAGGATATCTATAGTTTCCGTGTTAACCAGAATCATTGTGATGTCTATATTTATTTTCTTTTTATTAAAAAAATAACAGAAAAAAATATGATAAAAATCGTGTTTTTCTGTTTGACAGCTCACAAAAAAAAGTATATTATGTACCAAGGGAGGGAAGCAGGTGTTTATTGTCGCGCGAGACAAAAATGCTTCCCTCCCGTGGTGCATATGTTCTTTTCTTCAATAAATGTCCAAATAACGCAAGTTTTCTAACGTGGAAAGCAGGTTGGACGTTGCTGTTTTCAGACCGATGAACAAAACAGGGGAAAAAAATCTAATAACAGGGTATTTATTTATTTATTTAGATATTTTAGGATATCTATATGTATTACTACTACTGTTACAGTACTTTCGCTCTTGTACTGTAAAGGGCTCTCTTCGACACGCTTAACAGACACCGAAAATCGATGTTTCATTACACGTGTCATGAAAAAGGATTTTAAGGCTGATGGAATTTGAAAATTTCTCATATAGAAAAACTCAGATCCCAGGGGCGCAACAATAACGGGGTTAAGACACTCAGACAATAATTCGAGTATACCTACTTGCAATATGCATGGATGTCGAAATTATTAGAAGGATAATACAATTCCACAATAAACGCAATTTTTGAGGGGTTTTAATCTGTTCTTCTTCTTTTTCTATTGATTTTTAATGTGTAGGGTGGCTCCCGACACCCACTGTTTTGAGACGCTTGTTGCACGTCTGTCTAATTCTGTCAACTTTTCATGTGAATTAGAATTTTTCCAGCCAAAGGCAAAAGAGGGAAACTTTATAGGTTTTAGATAGAAAAAAATAAAGATGATGATTTTTCTTGATGATAAGTTTGTCGAATACTCACTTTTATAGTCCCAAAATAGCGTGTAATTATTTCCTGTCAGAAACGGTGGACATTTTGACTTCCATGATGGAAGAAACTAAATATTGATTCCTGCTAGAGATATTCTGCAATTGACTGTAATCTGACGCGCGATTCAAAATCGAATTAAATTGACCAATGGGAGAATTTCTCTAGCAGGAAGCCAACACGTGCTGCGCGCGCAGGGTGCCACTGTCGCAGCTGTCAATATTTAGTTTCTTCCATCATGAAAATCAAAATGTCCGCCGTTTCTGACAAGAACTAATTACACGCTATTTTGTGACTATAAAAGTGAGTACTCGACAAACTTATCATCAAGCGCTCCTTATTCATTTCTTCTCTCTATTTTTTTCTATCTAAAACCTATAAATTTTCCCTCTTTTGCCTTTGGCTGGAAAAATTCTAGTCCACATGATAGCTTTATTTCTTTCCACAGATTTTGACAGTTTTTGACAGGTTGTTGACAGTTTTTACTTTCAGATTCCATCGCCTTTAAGATATTTTTCAAGATTTCAAAGATATCAAGATTTCTTAAAGGATTTTTATATGATTTCCAACGATTTTAAGGAATTTAAGGAGATTTCAAGGAATGTTAAGTGATTCTAAGGAATTAGAAGGATTTCCAAAGAACGTAAGAATTCTCCAGAGCTGTCACAAGATTCAAAATATTATAAAATATCCTAAAGGACTTTAAGAGATTTCAAGTGATTTTAAGTAATGTAAGAGGGTTTTAAGAAATTTCAAGTTATTCTAGGGAATTTAAAAGGATTTTAATATATTTTTCAAAATTTTAAAGATATCCAGATTTTCTAACGGATTTCAGGAGAATTTAAAGCGATATAGTTATTTTTAAAAATGTTTAAAGAATTCAGGAGAGTTCCAAGATTTTAAATCAATTTACGCATTTTGTTAATTTTTTCAAAGGACTTTAAATGATATTGATAATGTTTTAAGGATTGTAAAAGAACTTTCAAGAATTTAAGGATTATCAAGAATTTTTACGAGATTTTAAATGATATTAGGGAATTTAAAGAAATTTCAAGAGATAAAATATATTTGTAAATGTTGTAAAGGATTTTTGATGAAGTTTAAAATGGCAAAACACTTAAAAATAATATGAAAAATCTAATACATTCTCTCTGATGAGAATATAAAAAATTAAAGGAATTTCAGTTATTAAAATATGCCAAAGAATTTGTAAAAATTTCAAGTGAAAAATGCTGGTATTTCCCTATATTTTTACCCGATGTTTGAATTCAACATGAAAAACTCTTCTGTGCCCTTTTTCATTATCAACAAATTGGTGTATTAATGAAAAATTTCTACTCTATTACTTATATTTAATTGCGGTAATTTCTGCACGGGTATAGACCATTTATTTCCCTCTGTAAAAATAGATATAATAAAAGTAACTATATATATATATATATATATTCTATAAATTTCATCATTATGTATAACGTGGAGATTATACGCTAGTTTTGTAAATGAAATAAATTTTGTAAATTTTAATACAATTGCCAAATGTGATGAATATTAACACTGTTACCGACGTAATGACTTGATGACCGTTAATTTTTAGCCATAATTGTGAGTAAATTCGCACGCATGGTTAATGAAAATTAAAAAATAAAATATATTCAAAATTTCTGTAAGTAAATATAATATAATATAATATGCGACATGACAGGATCATGTTACAGTGGAGCCGCATTGCGGTACACCATGCTTCGTAAACCGCGCACATTACCCGACTCGCATTGGTATACTCATCCCTCCCCTTTTCCTTTGCCACTGTTACGTCCTGATAGAAGGAAAGAATTTTATCTGCTTTAATACATGATTGATTAGTTTAAATTACACTGAGAATAAATTCGCGGAAATCAATAAATATACTTTTGAATCAATAAATCTCTTCCAAAAGCAGATATTTTATTAATTAAAATGTATATACTTGAAAATGTATAATATCACTATTGTATGGAAATGATTAATTCTTGTTTCATTAAAAATTCATTTGAATCAATGAAATATCTGCTTTTGGAAGATATTTATTGATTCAAAAGTATATTTATTGATTTCCAAGTATTTTTTTCTCTCTGTAATTACAGATTTAATGGAATTTAAAAGTATTACAAGAGTTTTTAATACTTTCAGTAAGTTTCAAAAGGTTTAACAAATTTCAAAGAATATTAAAACACTTTTTATTGCCACATTACTTCAAAATTTTGAAACTTTTTTGAATGTTTTGAAATTTCTTAAAATCACTTCAAAATCTGTAGAAATCCTTTGGCATGTTTTCATAACTCTGAAATTTCTTGTACTTTAATTTTTTTCATAGTATTTAAAAAATATTTTGACATTTTTTAACTTCATCAAAAATCCTTTACAATATTTACAAATATTTTCAATCTCTTGAAATTTCTTTAATTTCCCTAAAATCATTTAAAATCTTGTGAAAATTCTTGAAAATCCTTAAATTCTTGAAATTTATTTTCTAATCCTTACATTCCTTAAAATCACTTGAAATCTTTTAAAATTCACTAAAATCTCTGAAAGTCCTTTACGATATCTTATAATTTTTTTAATCTTGTGAAAGCTCTGGAAAATCCTTACGTTCTTTGGAAATCCTTTTAAATTCTCTAGAATCACTTAAAATTTCTTGAAACCCCCTTCAATTCCTTAAAATCACTTGAAATATATTTAAAATCCTTTAGAAAATCTTTATATCTTTGAAATCTTGAAAAATATCTTAAAATCCTTTCAAATTCCCTTTAATCAGTTAAAATTTCTTAAAAACTCTTTAAATTCCTTGTGTTTCTATATAATTAATACCTCTTTTGTATAATAGAACTTTCTTCAGAAAATGATATAATTTAATAATCAAATATTGTGAATAATGAATCGGCAGAATATTTTTTGGGGTATTCACTAATTTTTCCTAGGTGAGATATTTACTATTTATTTTATTTCTTACAGCTTCAAGTCATTTAAAAACCAATGAAATTTCGCTGATTCAAATTCAGAGAGTAGGTTTGAAATAACAATGTATCCCCGATTTTAGCGACATTTCGTTACTTCACTTTTTTAAGAGAGGTATTTCAAGAAGTTTCTAGGAATTTTAATCGATTTTGACCGTTGTCATGTGATTTTTACGAACTTCTAAAGATTTTTAGGATTTTCAAAAGATTTCGTAGAATTTTAAGGTATTTTAAATGTTTTGAAATTTTTAAGAGTATTAAGAGGACTCTAAGAACTTTAAGAGGTTCCAATGAATTTTAAGCGATTTCGAAGGTTTTCGTGAAATTTTAAGTGATTTCAAAAGTTTTTAGAGAATTTTAAGAGAATTTAAGGAATTTTAAAAGAAGTCAAGACATTTTAATAATTTTAAGAGATTTTCTGATTTTTAAAAGATAGAGAAATTTTAGGAGATCATGGTATGTAGCGAAATTTTTTATAATTTTAATGGATTTTAATGTAAAATTTAGCTTCCTCATAGAGGAAGCTTTGTAGTGGTGACAACATCCAGTTTCCTAAAAAAGGTTTTTACATTCTCATCAGAGAGAATGTATAAGATTTGTGTAAAATTTGACCCCCCCCCCCCAACTTCTAATTCAAGTTTTATTTCATTTTTTTGGATTTTTAAAATATTATAAGTCTTTCAATTTTTTTTTATCCAAAAAAGTCATTAAGAAAAATTGTTCGTCTTTTTGAGTACTATGAACGTCCGTCATTAGAATATTTAAATTAAAAGAAAAAAGTGGTTTCAAAAATTTTCAAAATGCTCCAACTTTTTAAATTTTTATCCAAAATGGCTGGTCAATGAAGTTGACCTTCATTTTAGGACACCAAAAGAGTATACCAAAGGACAATCCAATCGGTCAATTCTTTCGAAAGTTATTGTGCTAACAAACTAAAATCTACAGACAGACAGACAGACAGACAGACACATTCGTAAAAACATGTTTTTCGGGTTCATGGGGTCCCAAAACGTGAACATTTGATGAAAACTGGGGGGGTCAAATTTTACACAAATCTAATATATTCTCTCTGATGAGAATGTAATAAGAAAATTATGCTTTATTGTAATTTTCGAAAATGAATTTTTTGAATGTAACTTCTCAAGTAATCAATATTTAATGCTGATGTAGAGAATACCTAATGCTTCCTCTATGAGGAAGCAAAGTGCTCATTGAATGAGTACAAAAGTTGATACAACTTTTGTTTAAGGATTTCATGGAATTTGATACGATTTCTAAAGATTATATGAGATTTTAAATGTTAAGAAATTCCAACAGGTTTTTATGTATTTTTAGAGATTTTGCAAATCTTAATTTGAATTTCAAGAGATTTATAATTTTAATAATAAAATAATTGTTCGGACAAATAAAAATTATGTGAAATAAATAATTCGGAAAAATGAAAATTAGGACAAATAATTTTTAGGCAAACAAATTACAATACAAAAACATACAAATTATAGTACATTATCATTAGATGAATGTGTTTATGTAAAATAAATTTTATGAAAAACAGAATTTGGGGCATTTTCATGCGCCCCTAGCTGAATAGTATGTTGATGTGAAAGTGCGTGAATAAGGCTTGAATTGAATGTCCTTCTGAAAATGCATCAGATATTCTGATACCGAATTAGCTAATAAGGGTGGCAGTGTGCTACAACGGCGACAGTGGGAATAATGAGGGAAAAAGGGGAAAGTAGAGTGAATTTGGAGAAAAGAAGAGGTAATGCGCGGGGGGAGGGGAGGGTTGGCATAATATAGCCATGGCCCATTTTCACGCAGTGACGTCATATCGGTTTCACCGCCTCACTGGATATACACCAAAGTGCAGAGTATCCCTTTTGGAAGTAAAAAGATATAGAAAGGAATAGAAATTTTTTAGTAGAAAAGAATAGAGATTTTGTATCCCTCGAAAAATACGCACTTTGCATCCATCAAACGCTATCTTTTTCTATCTATATGTATCTATATGTATCTGTCGTTTTCACTAGGCTCTATCTTTTCCTATCACTTTTTATCTTTATAAGAGCTCTATTCCAATCTATTCCTTGTTTTTCCAAGTCTAACTTTTTCAATCATATCCTATCATCGACACCAATCTTTTCTCAATTTGAATCTCTTTTATCCATTTTCTCTATCTTTTTCTATTTTTCAGTCTATCTCTTCTAAAAAAAATGCAAATATCTTTCTATCTCTCGTTTTCAATCTTTTTCTATCCTTAGTTTTAAACTTATGAATTTTCAAATTGTGAACAAGTATAATAATATTTTAAATATTAATCTCTATAAGAGCTCTATTCCAATCTATCCCTTGTTTTTCCAAGTTTATCTTTTACAATCCCTTTGTTAAATTTATAACTTATATCTTTATTAGAAACGGATTGAGATGACTAGATGAAGTGTAGACTTGGATAGAAACATAGTGATTGAAAAGGATAGACTTGGTAATACACTTCAAGAGAAGTAGGAAAGAATTGAAATCACTATACAAGGATAGAGACGAATAGAATGGTAAAGATTGAAATGTATAGACTTGGTAGTAAACTTAAAGAGGGATAGAGAAGGATTGAAATTATTATACGTGGATAGATGTGGATTGTTAAAATGATGGAAAAGGATTGAGATGATTAGATTAAGGATAGAGATAGATAGAAATGTAGTGATTAAAAAGGATAGACTTGGATTAAAATGATTAGACAAAAGATAGACATGGACAGGAAAATTAGAATTCAAAAAGATGAGCAAGGCAGCAGATTGCAAAAGGGATAGAAAAAGATTGTCATGGAGAGGCGGAGAATAAGGAAAGATTAGCGTGGATTGAAAAAGATTCAAATTGATAGACTTTGTATCGTTTTACTTCCATCATTATTACTTCAATTATTAGTTTATTAAATTAAAAATCAAAAGAATATTAATATAAATTTGCATCAAAATGTAAAATCAGCAAGTTAATAACAAGTTAAAAAATCTGCCCGCTTACGCGGGCACATTCTCATGCACACGTCGCGCTTCGCGCTCTATATTGCGCGTTTGCGCCCTACTGGACGCTTGCGAGCATCGCGACGTTTGCACTTATTTGTTTTTAAATTACTACAAAATGGAATGGAATGCAAACGAAAACTAATTTACTTAAAGTTCTATCGACCTTAAGGAGCACATTCTCATCTGGGGGGGGGGGGGTCAAATTTTACACAAATCTAATACATTCTCTCTGATGAGAATATAAAAAACATCGATATAATATGAAGAGGAGAAGAATAAAAAGATGGTTTCTAGAAAGATGGAATTTTCTAATTTAGTATTCGTATTGAGGTTTATGATGGAGTTTGAGGGTTTGAGATAGCATTTCACTCGTGTGAGATGTATTTGGATGTGGCGGTTGCTGTTGGTGTTTAGAAGGCTGCAGGAGAAGCCAATGGCGCCTGATGCTTCTTCTTCCTCTACCAATCAATATGGGACACCATGACTTCTCCCGCACGCGCACCTATATCTCCTCACTGCTTCAGCTGCCTTTTAATTAAGTCAAAATGAATAATGTTTAAAATTATACATTATACATATACGTATTATACATATATTACATGTATACGTATAATATAGTAAATAAAAAATATCGTTCGTTCGTTTGCTTGACATTTAAAGATTGTTTTTACTAACAAAAGTACATTTTAAAATTTAAATCCAAGTTCCTATTATATTTCTAAAAGGGAAATTATCGCTTAAGATTTCTTTTAAGTGTTCTTTTTATTAAGAGTTTTATAAGAATAGATAATAAATATTTATTAACTCGTGCCGACATTAACCCTTAAACACACACTTGTACACACTTTTTTGAGAGAGTCTGAGAAAACCTTTATAAAAAAACTAAATTATTTGATATTTTGACTTGATTTTTTTTCAAACTCCTTGAACGTATAATTTTTAAAGTATATTATATGTTATATTATATATAGTTATATATATATATATATATATAT